>JAAGKR010003469.1:0-74148 GCA_011419295.1 Clarias macrocephalus
TTTTTTTTTTTTTAGATTCTCATAGACTTGCACCAAACACTGCACCAAAGTGACCATATTGTTCAAACGAAACAGTGCAAAAGTGTCTTGAGTTCTGGAGAAGACTGATTTCATAACGTTTGAACGTCTGAAGTTTAAAATGATCTTCAGCATATTAATTATTTGTAGCACTTTATTTGATGAAGTACTTTATATGGGAATATAACTGAAATTGTAACTTTTTTTTTTTCTCCTGGAGTTTTATAAAGTGACTTAACCAAAGTAATTACATCGGTCATATATTCCTTTTTATAGTCATGTTTGAACTTTTCTGAATATTAAAGAATATTATGAAACTGAATAAGATGACTTTTAAAGCATGTCTTTATTCATTCTTGGTATGATTTATTATTTATGTAGCCTGTTTTGGGTGTTAAATGTTTTGTCAGTAGTTTCTATAAGTAGGAAATGAAACGCTGTTGAGTTGCGCTGTTACAGGAAAATAATCAACTTTGTGATTGGGGTGTGGTTAAGCAGATTTATTTACAAGGAGGAGCATACGTTTCCATACATAGGAAAAAAAAATATATATATATATATATATATATATGTGTGTGTGTTTTCTGTTAAATTTTGTTGCATCCATGTGACTGCTTCCTGCCGGCCATCAGATTTCAGATTGTTGCTCTTTTGTCAAAAGCATCTTTTTAGGGTACCAGAAATAAAATAAAAAAATTAAAAATCCTATTTTTCCTATGTATGGAAATTACGGCCCACCCTGTACTTTTCAATAATAGTAGTTTACAAATGGTTTTATTCCTCTGATATCATGGCAGTTTCTTAACAACTTTTAAATTATTAAGAATTCATTACAATTAAAGTAGTTGAACATGCATTTTAAGAAATGAGTTCATGGCAGTTACTTACATTGTACTGTAGCTTTAAGTTGACATTACCTACAGCTTATACAGTTTCCATCGCAACGCGTTATAGGGAAGAACCTCGGGATGCTTTGAATATAGAAATGACGATGTAATTGTTGTTCAATGTTGACTTTTGATTGTGCAGATTCATAAAAAACAATTACGGGAGTAAAAACTCTGTTTAGTGATTGGATACCATCAAGGGAGAAAGTTTTCTTTCTACACTGGAACCATGATCGGACTGGCTGCTTCATGTCTGAAACACTGGCCTCCCAGGAACTCCTTTCATGGCCCAAGCATTTGGATATGGCTTGGAGCGAGGTCAGGCGGTACGGGAGATGTGGTAGTATGAGGTTGTGCGTTGTCCCCCAAAAACAGAACACCTTCAGTGATCAAAATAGGCTTTTTTTCTTATTAAAGGAGTTCCTGGGAGGCCAGCATTTCAGCTGTGAAGCAGGCAGTCTGATGGTACTGAGAAAACATTCTACTTTAGAACACTGGAATAAGTGCATTAGTGTAGCAGGGGATTGTATAGAGAAATAAAGGAGAATTGTTCCAGCCATAACTGCGTTTTGTTATTCTGCACAATCCTGGTTTGACTTGAACGCTCCTCATATTAGAAACAGTACCTTGCTATAAACTTTTGATTTGAATTCCATCTGGAACTCTTGTCAGAAATGCTCTTGTATATAAACATCGCAGGTATAATCCGTGTCTATGTACAGAACAGCAAGGCATTGACTGCATTTGGACTTGAGCTCAGACGCCGAATATGAGACGATAGAGCAGAGTTTCAGCTTTAATTCAGTCAATAAGGTTGCACAAGCCGGTGTAGTCTTGGTTTCGAATATAAAAAAAAAAAAAGCCAGAATAAATGAGGAGGGTTGCGTCAGGAAGGGCATCCGGCGTAAAAAAAAAAAAAAACACGTACCAAATCAATATGCGGATCAGGAGGAGGTTTATGGATGTGGTGGGGGTGGACATGCGGGAGGTTGGAGTGACGAGGGAAGGTGTGTTGGACAGAGTCGGATGGAGACAAATGGGCCGCTGTGGCGCAAACGAAAGAAGAAGAAAATATGAATTTCAGCTTTAATTTCCTCAACGTTACAGTCATGGAAAAGGAAAATCATTTGGCGGGACATAAATAACATTGACCCAATATAAGGTGTTTATTTATTTATTTTTTTTCTTTGGTTGGTTATTATGGAGCTGGACTTTAACACCTTCAGGGGAATAGTTTGCACATTAGCAGTTTTCAGATTTGGATATCGTTGCAAGTTGTTTTCAGATCATTTTATATCGATACTGCAAAAAAAAAAAAAAAATTAAAGGACCACATAGTCCCGGTTTGAGTTGAACATATTAGGGGTGTTCAAGTCAAACCAAGACTAAGCGTTCCTTTTATTGTATTTTTTTTTTTTTTTTTTGTGCATTGTATATATTTCCTATAGAAACACCCAAACCCTTAAAATGTCCTCATGTTTGGAGCTCAAGCTGCAGTAATTCTTACTTTATGATCGAATCTCTGGCTTGCGGCTGTTACAGTTACATGAATCAGACACAGATTTGGTTTAACTCTGCTTTCGTTCCTAGGCAACTTTGATGAATGGGGGCAATTACAGACACCAGCGAGCAGTAATTACTTGTAATTATGTGTGCCTCTGCAAATCAAGTCACAGAAGGAGTTTTGTGGGTCACACTGGACTCTGATCTGCTCTCATTCACATCTAGAAATGCAGATTTGTACCTCTTATGGTTTATGCACACACTGAATGAAAAACATTAAATGTTTTGGGTTTTTTTTTTTTTTTGTATTTTAGTATCAAAGTGATAAGGTCAGTTAAAGATCAGTTATCAGAAATGTAATCAGTGTGATCATGAGTAAGTATGTATTACATTTGGTTTCATTTGAATTGTATTGCACTCGTAACAATAGTCATTGTCGCAAAGCAGCTTCACAGAATCAAAAGAAAATCAGGGAAATAAGTATGAAATGTCTGAGAAAATATGTAAGAATCAAAATTATCAGATTGTCCCTTTATTCGTGAGAAAGTTCCTCACGAGTCCCGGTTTGACTTGAACACTCTGTCGTATATCAAAATTGCTAAATCTTTTTATTTCTCACAACTAAAATATTCTCCACACACACCTTTTTCACCACTGGCTCAGGACTGTGATGATACAGAATGACCACTAGAGGTCTCCAAAATACAACTTATACAAATTAGAGCTTTATGTAGAAAACAGACTGCATTGATCACCTTGTGTGTACGATACAGTACAGTACATGGTTGGGATTTGTATTTGCTGGTTGTATTGTGGTTGTGAGTTTTATTATTATTAAGTTATCAGGTTCCCATGACAGCTCAGCGCCTACAGCAGGTGTTTTATTCCCTTTATACCACCAGCACTACTGGTAGAGCCATGAGTTTACAAACTAATAACGAATCAGCTTTGTGAGTAACCAGATTGGAGAATTCAGCAATGTAGAGCAGAATAAATCAAAACAAATGCTCTGATATTACAGCCAGAAATCCTCAGCATTACCAAAGTTTGGACGGAGTCAACCAAAAAATTTATCCAGAAAAATTGGATGATGTATATTATATTAATGATATTATCATATAACATATAGCGATAAATTTAGTATTAAAAGATGTATACAAGTTGTTCTTTTCCTGAAGAGTGTATACATTTTTTAGGCTGACTTTGTGTAAGGACTTGTACTATATAATAACTGATGTACTATGAATTCCTGTGTCTCTCTTTGAGCACTAATGAGGAAGCTTCCAGTGCATTAGACAAAGAGCTGTCCGGCTGCAGGAACTCGTAGTCTTCTACATTTTCTATCCACTGGGAGCACCTTATTTCAGCCTATACTTATTATTCATTTATTGTGGATGGGTGGTACGACAAAGAGAACGTAAAGATGGTTATCAATGTAATTTCCTTATATTAAATGATAAATTCCTTCATTTTCCCTAATTTTATTTTTATTTACAAACATCTCCATCATTAAACCGTTGAATATTTGATCACTGGTACAATCACGGGGTGATCAACATGATACTCGCTTTTTTCTTTATCCAGGGCTTATCCCAGGGTACAAGGTCATAAGGTGGTTTACACCCTGGAATGGGGTGCCAATTCTTTGTAGCGCACACCGAGAAACACACACTCACATGCTCATCACACGTCCCCTTGCTTGGTGGGGTTCCTCCGGGTACTCCGGTTTCCTCCCACAGTCCAAAGACATGCCAGTAGTGTGAGAATGAGTGTGTTGACTAGAGTTGTACAATGGGAATCACTATTGGTCTCCATGGTCCCTAGTTGGACTACAGACTTTCCTAGATGGATGAAGGAAACACTGGTATGGAGAAATAACTATGTTCTGTTATTCTGCCTGTGATGGATTGGCACCCTGTCCCACCTTGTGCCCTAAGTCTCCTGGGATAGGCTCCAAGCCCCCCCCGTAACCCTGAATACGCAATTAAGCGGTATAGATGATGAGTGAGTGAGTGAATGAGTGAGTGAGTGAGAGTGAGGTATTCTGCACAATCAAAAGTCCCTGTTTTACTTGAACACCCATTGGCGTGCGCTGTACATCTGGTAGCAGAACGACTTCTGGTATGGCATGTTTTGGTATTTGAGTAATGAAGAACCTGGCCTGCAAACGTATAACAATCTGAAATGGCCCGTAATATACAGTACCAGCAGACACACCAACTGCATGGGGAACGTAAACAAGTCTGACTCATATCAAAGAGGAACGCTATGAAAATTACTACCAGGATCTGCCACCGGTGGTGTAATGAGACCAACGTGCATATTAACAATACAGTAATCCACTGTAAGAAGCCACGAGCCCCAAAGCTTTCCTCATAGCAAGAAGTCCAAATGCAGTCTGAGTTGTTCCATGCCAGCGAACATTGTTATAATGAAATCAGTGATCCGGCATCTGACGATCACTGATTTTTCTCATGCTAGGTCTGGAGCAGTTTTTTTTTTTAACCATGGTCAAATGCTGACCAAACACCTAAGTTCTGGCCTCCTTGCCAGAAGTGTGATAATTAGCATTGCAGAACAAGCCCTTGGGTCCGCTGCCAAGGAAGCCTTGGACAGGAAGGCGGATCAAATACCTGAAAGACATAAACAAGCAGTGCTGCATCCTAGAAACCGAGGAACCTATTTTTAGTCGTCGCTGTAGGATGCAACTTTGCTCTGTTACATCTTTCAAGTGACGTGGGAATCTGGAAACGTATTTGAGTTCTCTGCTTCTACCTCAGATGGAGGGAGCTAGACATTGGCACATACCCAGGCACAGACTACTGTACATCCGATCTGATGGCAATGTTGCAGGCGTGCAAACTATATAGTTCCAGGACTTCCAAGTCTCAACGCCCAACGGAGTCATTGCAAAGTTTTTTACCTCTTGGATAAAGGTTCTAGAAGCTTAAAACTGCGGGTCCTGTCCAACTTTTTCCAGCACTTCTTTACTTGCTTGTCTTTGGATTGTGGGAGGAAACCGGAGTATCCCGGAGGAAACCCAGGTTTTGCCTTATACAGGATTTGATGGGATCCTAAAGACTTTCCTATTTCATATGCTGCAATTTGCAGAGTTCTCCGTCTGGTTCACGTCTGTAGTCTTACGCTTACATTCTTTCTGGAATGCTGGTATTCCCTAAGGGATACTGGATGTTTCCTTTTCTGAAAGTGTGAACTGGTGACCTCGGACGAACGTTTACAGCGTAAGACATCAGCGCTCTGGCCGGTAGAACTGGACTTCATGGATGCTTGAACTGATGACACCATCCGGCACCTGCATCAGTAATTCCCCTCGGCTTGTCGGAACGGCAGGCGGTCTCGGGGCGCTGGCGGCAACTGAGGTGCTGTATATCACCTATCTGGAGGTGTAGGAGGTCCATCTGGCAATGAATTCCTTCCTTCATCTTCTCTAGAAAGCCTGTTCTGTGACAGTCATATCGACATTATGTGGTGTGACACTAGACAGGCTAGTCATGAAGATGCAGTTTTGGCATAAAATCCTTCTTCTGATTGACTGTTCATTAGACCTCGGACATACAGTACAGGTATGTAGGAGAAAATGAATGACAGGGCACTAGGCATGATGTGAGCATCGCGTCATGCGCTTCCTTTCTTACCCTGACACGCCCGATGCTGTGGAATAGACTCAGTCTGGAGCACTTGACTTTTTTGTTGTTGTTGTTGTTGTTGTTGCTTTAATTTTCCACAGCTCAGGCAACACTTATTGCAGCACGTCAAATTCTACTGTAGTTTCATATCAATCCCCCCATTCTACAACATCACTGTTTCTATAGTAACCAGTAATTCACAGGGACGTCTGTATGCTGGATGATTCGTAACAATCTAAACCTGATAATCAAAACGTTAATCAAAACTTCACTCAACAAAGAAAAAAGACATTTATTCGTTTTTTTTATTGAAGAGGTCTCCAGCATCAGTTTATTAATTAATTTATTTATTTATTTATTTATTTGTTTATTTTAGAGGTGCATATCTTTTCTTGGGGTTTACATAGGAACAGATTCACTGTGCGCGGTTTTGAGTGTTATTTCAGAGATGATATCTCACCTGTTCAGCAGTCCCTCGGTTTCTTGAGAACTGAAGATGGTTAGTGTGGGGTTAGCCACTAATAGCTAACATCGCTAAACACTGAAGATCACTCACTCACTCATCATCTAAACCGCTTAATCCTGTATTCAGGGTCACGGGGGGGCCTGGAGCCTGTCCCAGGAGACTTAGGGCACATGGCAGGGTAGACGCTGGACAGGGTAACAGTGAAATTGAATTGAAAGAAATGTGGGAATCGAACCCGAACCCTGCAGCTGCAAGGCGACAGTGTTAACCACGAAGCCACCGCGCCGTCACGCTTGGAAGTGTGTTCTGTTATTCTGCACAAGCAAAAGTCCCAGTTTGGCTTGAACACCCATTATCTAACACATCATTCATTTAATACATTACAAACTGCAAGCATTGCCAAACGATATCCAGGGAAAACAAAAAGTGTTGATTATTTTCCTATAACAGCATGTCCCCTGCGCATGTTCTTACTTACCGGTACTCTTCAAAGTTTTGGAAGATTTTTGAACTGTACATTTTCCATGATGTATTCTTCCTTTAATTACTGTATTATTTTATAAATCATTATACACAGGAGGCAAACCCATAGCTCTTAATATTATATTATTTATTTGTCTTTGTACAATGTAATTACAATACAAATATGCAGGTTTAAATACAAAACTCTGTAAATAAAGATTAAAAATAAACTCCACTGTTTCTCTCTTTCTCTCTCTCGCTCGCTAGATTACAGTTTACAATCAAGTTTATGAGGTAATTTAGTTTTGTTTTCAAAAGAGATCTACATTTGTCTTTGTTGTTGTTGTCGTTGTTGTTGTTGTTGTTGTTGTTTTCGTGGGCATGGACTAGATCAATTCATCCCGGCATCTTTACGTATTAGATGCAGAGCGCGGATCACGGATAAGGTCATCTAGTCCAAACACGTGCGCTTTGGGGACAAATTGAGATCGAGTCCGTTGTGCAGCCTCGACGGGCTCTGTGTGTTGACCCTGTACATCAGCGGTGGCCGGCGATTAACAAACTGAATGGAGATTTGTGCAAAGTGTCTGGTTTTAGTGAATCAATTGAATGTACATCCATTGTGCCTGTCCGTTATTATTGTTCTTATTGTTATTGTTATTATTATAAACGTTTGTGTTCTGTAAAGCACAGTGTGCAGTCTGGCTTTGAGTATCTAGCTCACTGAGAAACTCTAAACGCCGGAGTCAGATCGAATCCAATCGCTCGGCACGTCCTTATTGAAGTCGCCGAGATCCGCGTTCGTTTAAATCGCTCCCGAACAACGAAACTACTGGAAAGCATGGAGAGTTATTGCAGAGTGAGAACTGCATCGGTATATAAAAATACACAAAGTGCACCGGAATGAAGGACTGATAAATGGCTGGGGCGGTTTATCGGCGCTGGAAATGCGTATCGTTCCGAGCATGTACATCGCAGAATATGCATTAAGCTTTTAATATGTGATTATTAGTATGTTTATTCTCCAGGATGAACAAAGAAAAAAGAGAGAAGTTAAAAAGCCAGGAAAGGTCTACACTGGTATGCGGCGTATGTTCTTACTGTGATAAGAAAATGAAAAGAAATTCTTTCTCTCAACTTTCATGATTTCAGGATTCCAGATCTTGTTTCCTTTCCTTCAAAGCTTACTTGAAACACCACTTTTTAACCCTTTTTTTTTTTTTTCCAGCTTAATCCATCACAAGCGCTACTCATCCTCACTGCACCTTCCTCAGGAATTATTCTCACGTACGCTTTTACATCAGGTTTCCTTTCTCGCTTCACATGTCCGTTTTCTCTCCCTGCTCACCTTCTTCAATCGGTCGGGACACAGTACTGGTGCTGATCTTTTTTTATTTTTATGTGGTACATATAATGCAGAAAATGTGTGTGCGACTGTGTGAAGCTACTTCTGAAGTTTATGCAACATGAAAGTGACCAATCTTGCTTCCCTAAAAAATTCAAGTTGCTAATCAATATTTGGCCCAAAAAATGGCTATTTTTCAGCGTTATACTGTCTCGCTTCAAACGATCATCATTAAAAATGCAAATTATTCATATTTCTTTGAGTATTGATACTAAGATTTGTGTAAGTTTCTGGAAGCGTATGACCAGTAAAAATGGTTGGTGTTTTGGTAAAAGCTTAAAAACCAAAAAGTCTGTAGTGTCCGTAACCAAGTCAAATTCATGTCGCAATATCTTAACAAATTTGAATTTTAGAATAATCTTTTTTTTTCAGGTTCATGTCTTTTCATGTGAAATCCAAATTGGCCAAGTTTCACCTGAATCATAATTAAGATTAATGAACGATTTTAATTCAACAAAGTTACCGACACTACGTACAAAAAAGGGCTTTTTTTTTTGTGATAAAAATGTAAATATGTATGCATATTTAGAAAAAACAAAGAATGGATTGGGAGATAAGAAGCATTAAGTATTATGAAAAACAGTGTTATGATCGTGTCTGAAAATTCACCTAGGTAAGACACTTTGTAGCACCAATACCGTGTTTTGGCCGAAAACGAGCCCCACCAAATCCGATTATAAATATATAAGCAACATTTCATTCACCTTTAATTTGAAACTGTTGTTTAAGCACGTACCAGCATGAACTTTTTCACGTGTGTGAAAAAAAACATTGACGTCACCGGCGGGCTTGTTTGTACGCTCTCTGTTTTTTGTCCTCCTTTTCGCATAGCTTTTACCGTTACAACATCGCGGGGCCACTGATCAGGGGCGATTTAAAATGAGCTCTGTATAGCGCTTTGTGCTAAGAGATTTATCAGCATAATCGGCCCCTCAGTTTGATGTCCATGTGTTGCTGGAAAGGTGCCGATATGATGCTTGAGCTGTGACTCACAGGGCTTGAATAATAATTAGCATCCACAAACAGGGTGATAAATAAGAGGTGAGGGGGAAAAAAAAAGAAAGAAAGAAAAAAAAAAAACATGCTATTTACACTCTCATTAACTAGCAGGTCCATTAGTACGTCTCCGGTCATGCAGCCTTTGTTCTCGTCTAGACAGCCATCGTCATATCTTCGTATTCCCAACAAATTACTGTGTGAGATCTTCTGCCACAGAGGGTTAATGTCAAATAAATACAGAGAAACAACACATTCAATGAGTACGAATTCGATTTAAAATTGATTTTCACAATCAAATGAAGTAATAAATACATTTTGGCCGCATCTTAATAATCAGTCATTTGTTCCCTTTGCAGGTTCTGTCGAAGGTCGCGTGATCCACTCGACAGCAACCTCAAACCCAGAGGTTTTTACATTTCTTTTTAATTATGTGACCACGTTCGATGGGCTCTAGGATACTGTCGTGTTCCCAGATCAAGAGGTTTAGACCTGCGTTTGGAATGAGACAAAACGCAAATCTGATCTCAAAGAGTAGGTGCAAATGTTACACGAAAAAAACAAACAAAAAAAAAAAAAGAAGCTGAAAGCAACAGGATGTAAGATTTCGTTTCTCGTTTGAGAGTCTGTGCCCTTATAGGTGTCTGATTAATTATAGCTCAATTTCAAAGGTCTTTTGTAAATCGTTGGAGAAAGGGTTGGGCGCCTTGGCTTGTGATTTGGACTCTAGGGCCGCCCACTTCGCCTCAAAGCGCTCTGCTTCCTGGGCGTCAACTGGCAAACTGGATTGCTGCAGACTATCCATTGGCCAGTTGTTGGTACTCGCACTTGTCATGGTGCCATTCTGTGTAATGCTGCTGGAAGCCACATTGGTGCTAGTGGTGGTGATGGCTGACGAGGGCGAGTTTTGCGCAAGCCCGTGAGAGCCTGGTTGATTGCCGAGTGCAGCCAGGCTGGGAAAAGCAGAAGAACCGCCACCAAGTGTACCGGTCTTGGGCCCCAAACCAACACCCATGGTTCCCCCGCATGTGGAACCAGTGGCGCTGCAGAAGACATTTGCCACCATTTGCGAGGGTGTGATACCCACCACAGGCATGCTGGCGTTGGGGTACGTCATGCTGTTGGCTACGGCAGGCATATAGGGCGGCATGGGCACATAGGCCGGCTGCAGCGGCGGCTGGCCGTATATGCCCACAGGTGCTGGAGTGGTATCAAAAGCCATAGGGAAAGGCTGCATGGAGCTGGGCAGAGAGCCTGGAGCTATGGGTACAGTGGGGACTGGCGGGGGCTGCTGGGTAGGTGGAGGTGGCAGCGTAGGCGGAGTCTGCTGCTGGGCTTTCACAGACTTGGAGACTTCCTCCAGCCAACGTTCAGCTTCAGAGGGTGTTCGTCTATGGCCAGTCGAAGGTGGAGACTGGACAGGTGGATCGGCCTGGACCCATGAGCTGGTAACTGCAAAATACATCATGAAGAACTCTTGATAAGTATTTATACACAGGTTAGTTGTGCTTTGATTCTTTAACCCTAATTCTTAAATGGTGTGGCTCCTTTTGCAAGCAAATACAATGGATTACAATCCATTCCCTATTCCCTGTGCAATGTTTCTACCCAAGTCAGTCTTTGCCCATGTCAGCCACTGGTTCAGTCTTGGGCTCATTCCCAGCACTGCTCATTTCCCTGGACCCAGGTTCAGTCCTTGTACCAGCCCTAGTAATTGCTCCAGGCAATGTTCCAGCCCCTGATTCTGTCATGGCCAATTCCAGTTCCTGCCTGTCCTAGATGCTGGCTCAGGCTCAGATCAGATTCCAAACTCCGTCTCTGTTCATGATTGTGTTCTGATCTCAGATCCAATTAGAGTTCTAATCTATGTACGTGATCAGGTCCAGTTTCTATACAACAACTGATCCCATCATTAGCATTTGATTTACACATTACTTTGAACAATGTGTTTTAAAACATTAATATATCTTTATTTCACAGTTCCTTGTATTTCTTGTTTTTCTTCTGGTTGTGAACATTTGCCTCACTTCACCTATATGTTTATACACTTCAGCATTTGGCAGACACCCTTATCCAGGATACTTACATTTTTATCTCATTATACACCTGAGCAGTTGAAGGTTAAGGGCCTGGCTCAAGCGCCCAACAGGGACAACTTGATGGTCATGGGATTTGAACCTGGGACAGTAGTCTAATGCCTTAACCATTGACCTTATTTTAACCCAAGTTTATCTAACCTACTCTAAATGATGTATTATTAGACCTACTTAGATTATGTGTTTTAATATACCTTGAGGCACAGGTGGAGGAGGGATGGCAGGAGGAACGCTGCACGCTGGCATGCCGTTGCTGGTGGCTTGGCCACTGAGGTCCTCCGAGGGTTTGGTGAACGAGCTGTTGATTTGGCTGCACAGCGCATTGATGCTGTCTGCTTCGGCAGCCACCGACAGGTCCATCTCAGGAACTGGGGGAGAGGATCAATGGACCGGGTCAATGACACAAAGCAAACGTCATGCAAAGGGACCACATGGAGCGCTTACATGCCAGAGCGTAACGAAATAATCTGTGTCTAATGGAGCTTGTGGAATTGGTCTGGGACGCTCAGCTGGGTGCTTAAATCGAACTTTATTTTGAATCGAATGCCCTGCCGCACACTTCTGAACATGCAGAGAAATTATTTAAGCCTTTATAAACCATATAACATTTTAAAATGTTTATAATATCCTTGATGCCATGTAAAGCATTGCTCTTTTATTCATCGGCATTATTATATACGCAGCAATGTTACCGTCCAATTCCAAGTAACGCACTTGGAAGTTACAGTAATAAGCTACCATTATGCCTGGAAATCCTTGACCCGTCTTGACGCTACAAATAGCACACCATCCATAATTCTCATATCAGTGACAAATCTGACCTGGGGGATTAAAGCAGAGAACAAGAAGAGCTGCCTATCTCTCTCTCTCTCTCTCTCTCTCTCTCTCTCTCACACACACACACACACACACACACACACACACACACAGATCCTCTAGAGATAGAGTTTCTGTAAAAATATATTTAACTTCGGGGAAACACAACACAAGACTCAGCAGGGTCACACCAGTAAACTCTACAACAGCTTTCTATAAATACACATAAAAAAAAAAAGGGCCTGGGAACACAAAAAAACATATAAATATTAAATCCCAAAGTAGTAACATGTAGGAGGGTTTATACGAAAAAATATTTGTTTCATTGTACAGGGGTGTGTACCCACTTTTATTTATTTATTTATTTATTTTGCATATTAGTCACACGAATCATAAAACGTATTTTGATATCGCACAAAGATAAACCGAGTAAATACAAAATGCAGTTTTTAAACGATTATTTCATTTATCATGTGAAAAAAGCTGTCCAAAAAAAGTAACGCCCCCAGGGTCCGGTTAAATCATGAGTAAACTGTGCTTAACCCCATTTTCTGGAAAGCTGAGTTAAATTTCACTTGCCACACACACCCAGGCTTGATTACTGCCAGACCTGTTGAATCAAGAAATCACTTAAACAGAACCCTCAAAAAGTCTTAAGAAACAAAGTGATTGACATGTCTCCGTCTGGAAAGGGTTTACCAAGCCAAGTTCTAAGGCTTTGGCACTCCGGTGATCCATGATGAGAGCCGTTATCCACAAAAGGAGAAAACTTGGACCAGTGGTGAACCTTCCCACGAGTGGCCAGCCTCCCGAAATTACTCCAAGAGCACAACGCTGACTCATCCGGGAGCTCATAAAAAAATTTATTTTTAATTTTTTAAAAACCCAGAGCCTCCGAGTGGCGCAGTGGTGCAGTGCTCGCCCTATCATCCGGAGATCGCGAGTTCGATCCCCGGGTGATGCTGTTACCTCTCACAGCAGGAGGTCTAGAGAGAGCCGATTGGCCGAGCTCTCTCAGAGGGGAGGGATGAGAGGTACTTAGTGCTCCCACATTAATCACAGCTCTACAGTCAGTCAGGGGCGTCTGTGAGCTCACGAAAGCGGAAGGAGCGGATAGCGCTGTCCTCCGAGTGTGTTACTCCGCCCCCAACGGTTCGTTAGCGAGCGGTTCGAAAAGATGCGGTCGGCTGGCGTCACGTGGTTCGGAGGAAACACGTGATAGTCTTCGCCCTCCCGGCTGAGTGGTAGTAGTAGCCTTAATGTGGGAGCGCCCCCTAGTGACGGGGAGGAATTGGACACGACTAAATTAGGGAGAAAATGGGGGGGAAATCCAAAAAAAACAAAAAAAAAACAGAAGATCTTCAGGCCCAACTTGCTGCAGTTAAGATTCATCATTCAACAATATAAAACTAACACAGCATTTTTGTAAAAAGAACATCATACCAACAGTTACACATGGTGGTGGTAGTGTGATGGGCTGGGGTTGTTTTGCAGCTTCAAGACCTTGGATGACTTGACATAATTGATGGAACAATGAATTTTGCTCGCTTCCAGAAAATCCTAAAGGATAATGTCTGCCTATTAGTTTGTGAACTCAAGCTCAAGTGCCCTTGGGTTATGTAGCAGGACAATGATCCCAAACACACCATTAAGTCCACCTGAATGGCTGAAATAAATAATAATAATACTTTTTATTTATTCTTTTTTTTTTAAGGTTTTGGAGTGCCCTAGTCAAAGTCAAATCTGATTCAGATACTGTGGCATGTGGCAAAGAATTAATTCTGCAAAGAAGGGCGGGCCAAAATTCCTCCACAGGAATATGAAGGACTCATCGGCAGTTATCACAAATGCTTGATTGCTGTTGTTGCTGCCAAGTAATTGTACAACCAGTTATTATGCTTAGGGGGCAATTACTTTTTTTTTTTTTTTTTTTTTGCATATGGTCAGGTAGGTTTGGACAGCTTTGTTCCCTTAGTAAATGAAATCATCATTTAAAAACTGTATTTTGTATTTACTCAAGTTACCTTTGCATAATTGATCTAATCATAAGTGTGTCCATTTACGTGGGACAAATATGCAAAAACATTACAAATCTATACTTTTCACAGCACTTTATATGGCATACAGTTAATTATGCAAAACAATATCTATCTAAAATATATTATTGTACTTATTACATTATATATTATAGACATATCTATATCAATCTTTTAGCTATAAAACTATCTAAGATTAAAGGTTTTGAGTAGTTTCTAATCAGCATCATAGAACTTAAGTACCTCTTAATAGAAATACTCACTATTAAGCAACGCCTCTATTAGAAGAAATAGAATATTTAAATTAAAAATATTAAAATTTGTGCTCGAGTACAAGACTTAAGTAATAAACGTAGTGAACTTAGTGGTTCTACAATATGTTGTGGCCACACAGTGACCTATGAATCATTCAAGCATAAAAACACATCTAACTTCAGACATGAACCAGTGAGAATCAGTCCGGTGATTAATATCCTCATGATGCTGAATGCTGAGTGGTTGGGACAGACGAGAGGGGAAATGAGGTCGCTGCTGAGGTTGTTACAAAATCGTATCTTTAGGCACTTCGCAGGCTGTCGCAGTAAAACATTTGTTTCAAAAAATGTTTTTTGTTTCATTTAATTCACAAAATGAAATAGAAATGACCAGGCAGAAATAGAGGGTGGATTGTCTAAGAAAAACGTCTAAAACATAAAGACTACTGACCGGGGTTCTTGCTCTGGAAGTCAGTTTTGCGCTGCAGGGTTGACGGCAGCTCGTTCAGGCGCAGAGACAGCTGCCGTTTAAAGGGCGAGTTTTTCTGACTGAGCGCAGGGAAGCCACGGAACGAGCCCTGGCGGACGAGCTGCTCGAGGGGCGCGTGACGCCGCGGGATGACGTGTGGCCCGCCTCCCTCGGCTCGGTCTACCTGTGTGGCGGCACCTTCTGGAGGAGAGGCGTTACCCGGAGGCACCGCAGGGACGGCGCAGACTTCTGCAGAGAGGACATGGCATTCAGAATTCAATAACACTAATGTATATCGAATTTCTAATGATATCAGATTTGACATGGACAGCTAATATATTTTCCTTTTTAGCTCTCTTCGCCTGTACAGGTTTTCCAGCCTGAATAAAATTGTACATGTAATTATTTTTTCCAACAGTGCGACCTGCTCCCCTGTGCATGCACTAAATAACTGCGTCTCGCTGGTGTTGCTTGTGCGCCGTCTAGGCTGTTGTACTCATGAGCAGTTTTGAAAAGACACTGGAGTCTGCAGTCGGTGTTGGTTAAATTACCTTTCTTTTTCTCCTGCAGCTGCTTCATGATGTCCTCCCTCTCGCTCTGCTGACTGGCCGAGGAGACGCGGAACGAGCCTTCGCGGACAAACGACGTACGGGTGGCATCGAACGAAGCTGTGACGCCGCACTCCTTCTCCCGCCGCTGCTTCCGCTCCAGACATGCAGCGAACGCACATCCCACTGCGTGACTCAGACGCTCACCCTGCCAGGAAGAAAACAATCATGGTTCTTGTAACGTGCATGCTTTTATTAACTGGAAAACAGCACGGGCTAGACATTTAACTGTATTCCAGTAGCCTTCGGATTCTATTTTATTAGGCATTATCCAGGTAATAAAGCCCTTCAGGAGCATCCAGATATGTGTGGCACTAGCACTAAAATCTTTCAGGAACATTTGAATATTTATTAGAGATAATTATTAAACATCTCTAAGTCAGCACTAATTCTTCGCAGGGTTTAACGTAGTTAAGAAAACGCTTGCGCATTCTTGATATACAGAACTATCTGGCAGCGTTTTAAGTCAAATTGGACTTCAAGCATCATAACTCGTTTCCTCTTAAGTACAGCGACATGCTGCAGGCAGCTGTTCCAGTTCAGAGCACATTCCTTATCCCGTTCCCGCCTCACCGGAATTAAACGATGAGTGTGACGTGCAATTCGCTCTCACCGAGTCCTTCAGAGCCATGAAGCAGTGGCACATCCAGCGGCGGGTGGTTCCATCCCGGCAGATATAAGAGAAAGCCTTGTCGTAGTTACGGTCCGGCGCACAGAACGACACTTTCTCAATGGTCTGATCAACGATGAGGTCCTACGGACGGAATAAAATGACGGACATACTTTTAAAGCTTGGGAGGAAAAAATTCTAAGCCAAGCGTCACAATTTCCCCAATCATCTCTAATGTATTCATCACTTTGTAGCCCTGTTATATAACTAAATATGGAACCACAAATATGTGGAGGATTTAAAGAGGAAATATTATGCAAAAATTTACTGTGACATTTTTTAGGACTTCAATCGGCGTGAAAACATTCCATGCTGTTTTTGTATCAAACAAGCAAATGAGATTTTCCCCCTATTGTGACCTCATATACCAAGAGACCATGCGCTAGCTCATTGCTCCACTCTACTAGCTCAACTCTAACGTTCGACCTATGCGGTCAGCGCAGTTGCCTTGCACCTTCAGGGTCTGGGTTCGATTCCCGCGTCGGGTTTGCGTGTGGGCTTTGCATCCTATGCTTGGTGGGTTTACTTCAGGTACTCTGGTTTCCGCCAGTCAGGGGTAGCTCAGTGGTTAAGGCATTGGACAATGGTTAAGAAGGTCCCAGGTTCAAACCCCAGAACCATCAAGTCGCCACTGTTGAGCCCTTGAGCAAGGCCCCTCAACTGGACCCTCAACCGCTCAGATGTATAACAAGATAAAAATGAAAGTTGCTCTGGATAAGGGCGTCTACCAAATGCTGTAAATGTAATGTAGATGTTTCCTCCCTCACTCAAGATAGGCTAATTGGCATTTCCAAATATATACTCGTAGGGTCTGAATGTTGGCCAGAGGTCCTACCATGGTCACAAAAATGGGATTAAATACAGTGGTCACCACTGGCCTCCGTGGTCCCTAATTGGACTACAAAGGTTCCAACTGTAGATGGATAAAAGTTGGGGCAAGTCTCCTACAGTAGTTGTGTTTTAACATTTATATCAATATCTACTAGTGCAAGCAAGCATGTTGAAAAACTGTCAGTCCTGAGAGCACGTCACTTTGCCAAGCACTGAGCAACTAAGACCTGATGAGATACCATGTCCACTGCTCTGATTTTTCACTCTCAACCAACCCTCTTACTTCTGGAAATGTTGACCTTGATCTCATTCCCAGGAAGGTCATGGCAAAAAAAAAAACAAAAAAAAAAAAACAGGAGAATCACGTCAACTCTAATAAAGATACTGTTTACAGGCGATGCACAAAGAGTGTGTAGCAACTAAGCCAGGAAGGGCAGAAGTGTTCAATTCTCACAAAGTGTGTGTCAGGTGAGAAGCCCATTCATCTCAAGCCTCTTGAATGATTAGAGAGGGTCAGCGCAGCTCTGAGAGGCAGCTCAATGGCCGATTGTGTTCTGGGGAGAAAAAGCCGGAAGACAGGAGCGGTCAGGAAGGAGGGGCTGCTGACTCACTTCGCACTTCTGGGAAAAGAGGAGGCCGTGGCCAGACTTGTTAAATGTCAGGGCGGGACCCCCAGACATGCAAGTTCAGAGTGTTATGCAGCAGGGTGTCCTGGAGCCATATGGACAGTAGTAAAAGGGGATTAGGTCTCTGCGCTGATTCATAGCAAAGCAGAGGGATTAGCAGAAGGGCAGGGAGGAAGGGAGAGGAGAGGGAAGGAGGGAGGGAGGTCATGGACGGCTGGGTGATTTGGTGTTGGGGGTAGGGTTCACAGGAAACAAAAAAAACAGGGTTCTTTGTGCCTTCCACTCCATTTTCACAGCCTGGAAGAGAACAGGATGACTGTACCGAGGGGAGCCTGTTTACCTTTTCAATACCATTCATGTGTGTGTGTGTGTGTGTGTGTGTGAATGAGTTCGTTTTTATATCCTGGTGAGGATCGAATGTCGCGACAGAGACAAAACTGTCAGTGTTCTTGTTTTTCAGGGTTTGATTTAGGTGTATGCATAGCATTATTATTCATTCATTTTACGCTCTCAGTTGTAGGGGAAACATTTTATCATGGCAATGAAAAAACGTTCTTTTTTTTTTTTTGCAATGCTCAGAAATGTTTAATCATTGACGGCGAGCAACCCTCGAACCTACAGTATGTGTGGCTTCGCTCACGACTTACTTCAGTAGCTGGACATAAAGTAAAGTTACTTGTGGGATTTAGCTTTTGGGGACCTGCCAACGACCCCTGCTGTGCTTTTTTTTTTTTCAGTTTCCCTCTCGTTCAAAGGCTAGCCTATGAGCTAAGGCTAAGACATAACACTGTCCGTAACTACCATTCAAGTGATACATTTTCAAAAGCTCACTGTTCTCCTGTCGACTTCCTGTTCTTGCATCTTGTGCACATCGAGTACGTGCACGGACTACGACGTGGCCTTACCTTGGTTTTGTCGTCCACCACTCTCAGACCGTCGGCCGAGACCCACAGCATGGCTTTTACCGTCTTTTTTCCGCTCTGAGAGGAAAACAACGACAGCATTAGACTTTCGAGCGGTTCTTTAGTGTGACCTCAATATTGTGCTGTGTACGACTGTGTTTATGCATCACTCGTGCAAAAAAAAAAAAAAAACCTAAAATGAATTTCAGGTAAGGACGCTGGTTCTCATTTGTAAGGTCAAACGTTAGGCAATGTTAAAATTGAGAACGCAAAACCTAGTGAGGCCAGTATGGGGCAGCAGGAGCTCTGTAGAGCGAGGAAGAGAAACCGTATGTAAATAGAGAAGAGAAGCAGAGTGCAAATGAGGTTTACGAAGAAACGCAGACAGGAAGGAAGGACCTGGTGGAATCCTAGCCAGTTTTCAAATCTGTTTTCAGCGTATAACCTGATCACGTTGAAATGGTTCCTGATCAAGAGGTGATCTTTCCACTCACACTATCCATCTAAGCACACCATCACACAGCTCTAACTGCTCAGGAACCTGGGAACTGATGAACAGATTTTGCTTTATTTTTTGAGTGCATTTGCACTCTTGAAACCTGTACCATAACCGCTGCTATGAAATATTTATTGCCTTTCGGTCCTTCCGTATCAATTTCTTAAAATTATTTCGTTTTTTCAGGTCGAACGCAAGCAAACGTCTCAAATCACATGCAGCTGTTACGATAATGCTGATCATAATGTAAAGGAGGAAGAAGAAAATACTCACCACTTTCAGTTTCTTTACTGCATCCTCACAAACATGCATCCCTCTGGACTCCTCGACCTCCACCAACCCCAGGTACTGCAGAGGAGAGAACGAGTGCGAGAAAGAAGGCAAGACGTTCAATATCGCGTGTTTAGCTTTTTAGCTAGTTATCTCCTGATATATAAAATCAACGTTCGAGTAAAACCAGGGTTTTTGGTTTCAAAGAATAACATTTCTGAGAGTAAAAACTCCCTTTATTCCTCTATATAATCCCCTGCTACACTAATGCACTTATCCCAGTGTTTACAGGTGCTTGGATACTATCAAGGAAGAAAGTTTTCTCAGTACACCGGAGCCATGATCGGTCTACCTGCTTGCAAACCTGGCATCCCAGGAACTCCTTTAATGAATCAAACACGTGGAAATGTTTTTATCATCATTCACAGATGTACAGCCTTGTTTAACAATATTTGCACCGTTCAAATGTTTTACTGCGGCTGAGAGTCTCATCAGCGTACTGAAGTCTTCTGTAAATATTAATCGGTGTTATGCCTTCATTAAAGAGAAATTTAATCACAAGTCCCGGTGTGAGATGAACGCCCCTCGTATAAATGCTTCAGATTTTATGAGGTGGACAAATGTACATGTTTTCTACTTTTATTAACAAGTACCTATTAAAAGAAATTCTTCAGATCTTCAGTGTGTCTATCAACAAAAAATATTTTTTAAAAATTTTGTTCTTTTTTCAATTTTGTATTTCCTGTGGCTTAAACAAACCAAAAAAATGTTTTTCTCTATAGATTTTCCCTTGTGTAAGAAAAGCTCCCTCTGCTGGTTTGTTGGTCAGAATGAACAGAACCGTACGCTGGCAAGTCGCGCGTATGTCTGAGAACCGTACAAAACTTGTTTGCGTCAGTATTTTGTTTTTGTTTTTCTGCATTTTGTGCAAAATTTTGTAAAGACATAGCACCATAGGTCCAAAGAAAGTAAGCGAGTATCTTAGCAAGAAGAAAAGGGAGACTTTTTTTTTTCCAGTGGAAAAAAAAGCAGCCAATGCCAAGAGTTACGGTTAAATTAAAGCTCAGTGAGGTTTAATGTTAATTTACTTGTCTTTTGTATATGTTTTGATTGTTTTTATATGTAAAAATATGGTTATAGAGTTGGAAATTTTTTGGTGGAACGGATTATCTGCATTTACATTATTTCCTATGGGAAAATGTGTTTCGCAATATGGACTTTCGCCTTAACAACGGATTAAATTTGTATACAGAGGTTCTGCTGTAGATAAGGTATTACGTAGGTCTAATAAATCAGCTATTTTTAAAGATCCTATATTGTACACAGGCCCATGAGGTCCACCAAAGTGTGTCTGTTAATGCCTGATAGATAATGCATATATTTTTTTATCATATTTCAGTTTCTCTCCTCTAACGACGTGCCATTTCAGTGTCTATGTAACTCACCAAGACTATCGCAAACAGATTTACAGAATTAGAAATTAGTGGAAATAAATTGTAAAATGTATGGCAAACAGTACAGACTCTAAATATCAGATTGTCCCCGATGAGCAAGACGAGGGCGACGGTGGCAAAAAACAACTGTCTGACATGACAATAGGAAGAACCCTTGAGAGGAACCAGACTCAACAGGGAGCCCATCCTCATTTGGGTGACTTCCTCTCTCTCTCTCTCTCTCTCTGTCTTTGTTCTCCCGGAACATGTTAATGGCGCATGGTCTTTGATGTAACAGATGTACGCAACCAAGGCGTTTGGCACAAGACTTACAATCTTCTTACCCATCCCTGCATTTAGTAAAGGGAGACCGTCATCATGCATGCTCTGTGTATGTACAGAATATATGTCTGCTGTTTCTCCAAGTGTGTCAGAGCTGAGCGGTAATCGTAACGAGGAGCGGCGGACACTTCGAGCAATTCGTCCCTCGTTTTAATCCTAACAACCTGGAGGCTTAATCCTGTCTCCTCATTTTTAAACTTTACATAGGTCCAATTAAACAAAAAAAAAAAAAAGAAAGAAAGAAAAAAAAGGACAAAAAGCAGGAAGTGTTTTTCCCCCTCACATTTGTTCATAGTACATGCAGTGGAGACGAATCTAAATGTCTAAAAATGACTAAAAGGTCAACTCTGCATAATAGGGCCCCTTTAAAGGTGTCACAGCACATCCTTCCCAGTAATCTCTCAGCTACTATTTATATGATCCCTCATGAACTGGACCAGATCTCTTCCTGCTTGGTTGCCACATCAATGCTCCTGCTTGCGTTCCCGGTTAATTAACGCGCAAGGCGGACTTTAGTACCATGTAAGCTGGGAGTCTAGACGTTCGAATTACATCATTTCATTTTGTGAGAACTTTGCATATTTCTTCATATGTCTTCTGCAGTAACAATAATCATATAATATCCCGTCCCGCTCCATATATATATACAGTATATATAGACAGCATAAAAGACGCGTGTAACCCGAGAGAGGAACGAAGCATCTTTGTGGTGACACAATTAATTTCGAAAAGCTCTGTTTTATATTACGTGATGATGTGAGCACTGAGGAGAGGGTCCATTAGAGAATTACATCCTCGTCTCACTGAGACTCCAGTTGCCTCGGGCTACCAATGAAAACGAGGCTGAATTTAATTATGTTTATCTCTCTGCAACAAGACCTTCATTAATGCCACAGAAGCTCAGCTTCTATTTTCGGAACATGTTTTTTTTTATTATTTTTTAAATTCTGTTTCAAGCATACCATGTTCACACCATGTGTCCTAAATATTGGCACCTGTATAAAATATAAACCCGGTTGTTAACATGATTGCTTGCTATTATTTCCAAGCTGGACGTGTCTAACCCTTTTTTTATGGCGCTCGTCCAAGCACTGCAAGCGCGTTATTGACTTTTAAAGCTTTTACCGCACACACTGTATCTGACCTATTTCCGTGCGAGCCCATTTAACCGTACGGACATTCCCAGTAAATTATCACTCTCCTGTCCTCATTCCCACTCTATCGCACTACACTCCTTCAATGGACCAATTCGAGCAGCATAAGCTAAATAGCAATAAGCCGTGTCAGCACATGTTTGTGTCTGTCAGCTGTAGTTTCAGTTTCCTACCCGGACGGCGAAGCTGCATTTGCCCTTGCGCACTGCCTCTTCGTCGGCCTGCCACTGGTGCGGTCGGCTGGCCTCGGGCACGTAGGTCGGCTTCTTTCTGCGCAAACTCTGACGCAGCTTATTCATCTCCAAACTCTCAGGCTCCCAGCTGCTGTGGACGGGAAAAAAAAAAAGAAAGTAAGGTGGATCTCTAGGCCTAGGTCAAAAGTTACACTTCATATACTGTATATATTGTGTACGATGGCTTAAATGCGTATTTTTGTTCACAATTCATAAACAAAACAGGGTGGGATTTTGCACAAGTTGTTCATCATATGTGTTTTTATTTTATGTCATTATTAACCGCCTTCTATAATAAAACAACTTTCTGTTAAGCATTTTAATGAGGTCGTTTTTTCTTTACCTTGATTTGCACTGGTAAGTTCCAAGTGCCACATAATAAAACCTGACATCATCCAATCTATGCTGATTGATGATAATGTCCCCAATGAAAGCCACGTTAACCACTGTGATGGAATGTTCATCTTAACATTCAACTACTCATATACACTATATGGACAAAAGTATTTGGCCAAATCACATTGAGTCCAAATACATACGCTTCAATATGGAGTCGGTGCCCCTTTTGCAGCTATAACAGCTTTCACTCTTCTTGGAAGGCTGTCCACGAGATTTTGGAGTGTTTCTGTGGGAATTCATGGCCATTCATTCTGAAGAGCATTTATGAGGTCAGGCACGAGAAGGCCTGGATCAGCTCCAGAATCTCCAGTTCCAGTTCATCCCAAAGGTGTTGAAGTCAGGGTTCTGTGTTAGGGCCGGTCAAGTTCTTCCACACTGAACTCATTAAACCATGCCTTTATAGTCCTGGCATTGTGCACTGGGGCACGGTAATGTTGGAAGAGAAAAGGGCCTTCCACAAACTGTTGCCACAAAGTTGGAAGCATAGCATTGTCCAAGATGTCTTGGTATGCTGAAACATTAAGATCCCCTGTGGATAAGGGGCCCGACTAAAAATAATTAACTGGCTTGGGAAAATACTTTCGTCCATACAGTGGAGTTTGGGATTTCTGTCCATGCCCTTTCATGTCATGTCGCAAGTTTTTTTTTTTATTGTATTGCAACAGTGGATGAATCAGTAGCAGCAGCTTTTGTGTTTAGGTTTTTAGTTTTTAATTCATAGATATCTAATAGAGAAGTCATTTCAACAACTAGAAAAACAGAAATGAAATCCTGCTCCTTTTTAATTCTTGCACTTCGTTTTCACTTGGAGTGTACGGCATGTGTCTATACACTACCAAATGGTGCAGTGCACCTTGATGCAGCATCAGATTCTGAATCCCACTGGCTGCATTACACGCATGGTGGAGCAGCTTGAACATAGGTTCATTCGACATCAAATCAGAAGTGGGAAGACAGAACTCGGAATTAGGACACTTTTGACCTCAGTCTGCTGAATTTGGAAATCGTGGGACAAAAAACCTGGACGTCTCAGTGTTCTGGCCAGCTGAGTGTCATGAGTGAGGTATATTTGGGTTTCTTAAAACTGTGAGCAGCCTTATTGATTTAACATCACATGCTGGATGAGGGGAGATTTTCTTAGTTTAACTGCATTGTTGCAAATTTTGCACATTTTTCTTAACTGCTATTGGATCAGTTTAACAATCAATCATCAATGAATTATTAATAATTAAATATAAGACATTTTACTTAGGCTTGGTTTTAGGATGCTTTCATCCAATTGGGGCACAATTAATTCATCTTCTGCCTGGGTATGATCGCTCCCCCCTCCCCCGTTGTCAAGATTTCACATTACTAGTGCTGTTCCGTACCATCAGATAACAGTATGAACCTAGTTGGTTAGCAAGCCACCAAAAAACCTAAATAAAGGAGGTCAAATTTCACACTTCTGCACAAGCTGCACACATATGTAGACATTGGTGGAGACAATCAGCACTGATGATGATACGGAAGTGTTCACATTGCACAAATGTACCGGAGTCCCTGAGTGTAAAAAGCGTCTTATTTAGACAGTTCTACCGAGAGCTACGGAGAAATATTACGCAAAACAATTTGGGTTGACACATTTTCAAGTTCAATTCTTAAAAGCAATGAATTATTAGTCGGCGGGCAAGCTTTGTTTCGGAATCAGGCACAGTATTTTTACATGCTGATGAGACCGAGCATGCAATTAGCGGCCATAATTTTCGCTTGGTCTAACAAAACATGGGACAGCGCAGCAGTAAATTGGAGACTCCCCGAGGTCTCACAGCGAGGCCACACAACCTTTTTATGTCCAGGCTGCTACTTGACGAACAACCATGTTGAGGAGTATGTTCGCACAATAACCCACCACTTCCTGTACTAATCAATTCTGCTGATTTAACACATAAGATGGAGAGACAGAGTAGAGGCTGAAAGGAGAAGTAAAAAATGTTGAGAAGTTGGGACTTGAGGGAATAAATAAAGGGTGGTACTCTGATCTCATCTGATTGAGGTCACTTCTGTAATACACGGCTGGCTCTCAGCGGCGGTGCCAGACACTCACAAACGGCATTCGAAACACTGCCACATGCCACTAGATCCCAACCTGCAGGGTGCAGGAACGACTACACAAACCAGTGCAACCAACTACACAAACCGAATCTCATCAAAAAAATTGGCGATTTATCGTGAGTCGCTAAGAAGGAAAATTCGCTCCAAAACACGCATCTGAAACATGTTTCTGCACTCGGCAGCGCCGCCCGGAGATGTGAGCTCAGTACCAAATGGGAACCAGCTGGAGTCTGGTAAGGATCGCAAAACAACAGATGAAGGAACGAGGGCTGGCAAACGCAGAACTTTACATCTCTCACACACAGACAGCACACGCCTTCAGTGAGAGCCAACACGTTTTGGACAATTCTTTGGCAAACGAATATAAAAACTTAATCATAACAGATTGTAGTAATCATAAGTATCAAAGTTTACACATTCCACATTTTAAATTTGGTCCTTTTCTAGCTTATGTACTCCAAATTCTATGCATCTATTTAAACATCTCTGTGAACACACACACACACACATCCGCCCTTATAAAACGCTGAAACAGTCATGAACGAATAGATACACAAAACAAGCTCCACAAAATTATTTTGTTGGTTTTGTTAAACAATTTCTAAATATCAAATTTATTTACATAAACCTATGACTATACCTTTAATATTGTTTAATATCCTTACAAGATCTATAAAATCCTGAGGTAAATTTTTGTTATTTGTGATTTTTTAAAATAATTTTCAATGAAATTTGATATCACTAATGTTTATCATTGTTTTGACACATGCAGTTACATTTCTTACTTCTTCTAAAAACTGCTAAAAGAATCAAATATACACTGCAATACTGTGTAACTTGTGTTGTTAATTTTTCTAAATGTCACACCTTGTACAAAGCAATAATATTTTTCCTGCGCCAGTCCAGTAGGTGGCAGCATTATCCAATCATCCAAGTAGAAGAAGCAACGACGCTTGTGCAAAACATGGAAAACGGAAGCTCTTTGCATTTTCTGCAGAGAACGATGGTATTTTAAAGAATTCGTAAATTTTTGAAAATTTAACAACCTGTTGATTCCATTAATTTAATCAATTAACAAAAGATTGATTCATTTGCATAATAAATGAAATTGCATAGTTTGAAATTATAAAACACTGGATATTTAAAAAATTATAATACTTACAGAATCGCAATACAAACGGAATCGAAACCTAGGTATCGGTTGATTCTCATTCCTACTGTGTAACTTGTCATACCTAAAAAAATTATTTTTTGTCGGGTTAATTTTCGACTCCACACTCCGGTCCAGTAGGTGGCGGTATTGCACCAACCACCAATAAACCCAAAAGAAGAAGATGTACTAATGCAAGCACTTTTTATAAAAGTATACCAAGGGTGTTGGTATGGTTTCAAGGAATTTGTCAGATTTAGATTATAAAAATTTTCTAAGTTTACACAAATTATTTTTAAAAGCATGAATCAATTCTAATCCATCGATTCAATTAATCGAATCGACAGACAAAAGATCGATATACAGTAACTGCATAATCAATTTAAAACATATTAAAGACATCACGACATCAGGTTACAAATAAATCAAATGATTAGCTTTTTAGCTTTTTAGAATTTATTCTAAATAAATACACATAAAAAAAAAACTGTGGCTTTATGTTACACCCATTACAAACATATGATTGTAAAATTTAATGATACGTCACTTTTGCCTTCCATAATTCTGTCCATCATAAATATCATAAATGTCGCAACGAAACAGTAATTTCACGATTGATTAAAAGTAATTGATTATTTGTTCCAAGTGTTTTTGCTTCAGTAACTGCTTTTCTTTTTTCACGTCTAATCCTCTCTAATCGATTTAGTTTGATGTTGTACCCTCAGGGTAGTCTGCTTTACCGGCGCTGACATTTCTGTTTTTTTTCCCCCCATGCTGAGAAGCAACTGCATCAGATTATTTGATTTGGAGAACTATACACAAGCATTTTATTTCAATTTATGTCACATTTCTTGCACGGTTCACATGATACCGAAAGCCTACTATACAGGTTTGTCCCCTTAAATTAAAGCTGACAACCTCAGGCGTGCTTTCATTTAAAATCCTGTGAATATATCGAGAGAATATATCATCACAGCGGTTTTATTCGTTCCATTTTTTTTTTCTTCAATGTCATGCGTTATTGATGTATAAACTGCTCAATATTGAGTCCTGAAACAGTTCAGTTTGTAGATTCACTGAAATCGCTCTCGGTGAAGCTGTGGAAAGCTGCTCCTTGGGGTTTTATGTGCTGTTCGCGTAACACCATCGTGATGAGCTTTATTTATCTTTGTGCCACATTCTATAAGTTAGCATCTACTACTAATCGATTACAATATAATAAATGGTATTTATCTGTGCCGTAGCTCTAGTGAGCATCACTTGAATGGTGCTGTGCGCGTACTCCGAGCACTCTGGCTGAGGAAAAGCGAGTGGCTTCGAGCCAAGATAACCGCACTGTGGGTGGGTTCTGCTGGACTGGATCGAAAGAAAACACTGTTGTTTCTCAAACAGTCTCTCTCTCTCTCTCTCTCTCTCACACACACTCGCTCTTCTCACTCTGACAAATTTCACTGCCGGAGATTTAGTGAAGCATCGAGCTGCAATACACAAGGCTGACAAATGACCGTAGCTCGTTTCAACAATACAAACACTTGCGCGGCTTGTAAAATGTTCGACGCTAGTTTGACGCCTGTCGGGCAAACAGTTTCTTGCATCAGCAAGTGTATTCAGAAAAAAAATGTACACTCAGCACTGTACAATCATGTCATTAGTCATGATGACCTCGTTCAGAGAAGTCCCTCGACGGAAAAGTGCGGCAAGAAGCTGACAGTGGAAGATTGCTGATTAAAAAAACCTTGAGTGAGAATTAAAAGAACAGAACAGTGTTACACTACACAGCCCAGAACAGAACAGCGTTACACTACACAGCCCAGAACAGAACAGTGTTACACTACACAGCCCAGAACAGTACAGTGTTACACTACACAGCCCAGAACAGAACAGTGTTACACTACACAGCCCAGAACAGAACAGTGTTACACTACACAGCCCAGAACAGAACAGTGTTACACTACACAGCCCAGAACAGAACAGTGTTACACTACACAGCCCAGAACAGAACAGTGTTACACTACACAGCCCAGAACAGAACAGTGTTACACTACACAGCCTAGAACACAACAGTGTTACACTACACAGCCCAGAACAGTAGTGTTACACTACACAGCCCAGAACAGAACAGTGTTACACTACACAGCCCAGAACAGAACAGTGTTACACTACACAGCATAAAAACAGAACAGTGTTACACTACACAGCCGAGAACAGAACAGCGTTACAATACACACTACATTTATACACTACACACTACACAACAGCATTGCACTACACACTTTTATATAAAAAAAGATTACACATTGTAGGCCTGACGATGCCTAGCACTCGCGGTGTAATGCAGCACTTTTCTGCTTACAGTATACTGTATATGTGCTGTATATTTAGAGTCGAGTGCAAAAACGTCGATCCTGTATATACAGTAGTCTGGATAAATTTAGTCCTGGTTCAACAAATGAATGAGGGATGATTACATTCATAAAATATGTAATAGATGTACATACAGTAAAGTAGAATATTGTCATTACTGTCATTAAGAGAGAGGGAAAATATATGGAAAGAAAAGAAAGAACAGGACAGAAGAAAGAGCACTAGATGTGGAAGGCTTATGTAAGCATGAGATGAGAGGAGAGAGAGTGTGTGTGTGTGTGTGTGTGTGTGTGTGTGTGTGTGTGTGTGTAGGGGTGGGTGGGTATGG
Organism: Clarias macrocephalus; assembly: GCA_011419295.1. Taxonomy (NCBI): domain Eukaryota; kingdom Metazoa; phylum Chordata; class Actinopteri; order Siluriformes; family Clariidae; genus Clarias; species Clarias macrocephalus. Next base: position 28,956 of record JAAGKR010003469.1, read on the forward strand.
GGGGGTGGGGTGTTATGGGGTAGAGAGGATGAAGCTCAGCATAGAATCTGATTCTAAAAAAGGATCCTGACTCAGATAGCTTGATATAAACACCCGGAATAACTCTTCGTCCATATCCATTTCTATCCACAGTTTATATTAAAACGGGTGCCGGTAAAGACGTGAGTTCTACCCACAAATCAGCAGGTGCTGCTCACCGGCACCGTACGCTTACGTGGTAATCAGCAGACAAAGTGCACGTTCCCGTTAACACCAGCGCTGTGGGTGAAGGGGGTAATTGGTGGCTTTCAGCGGCATGACGGGAAGAGAGTTACCGTCTGGCTGAGCTTTAACCTCCTCCGCTGAGCTGCAAATTGCTAATAAGAAGAAAAGTGATGGAAAACGACCCTCTCGGAAGTTCGAAGTCAGCCTGCCGTGCGCACCACGTTGATACAAAGTAGATTTGTAAATACTGTGTGTAACCCAGTTTCCAGAGATCCCTAAGTACCCCATGCTGCAGAACAAGACGTCCATGCATGTGAATGATTCAGCTCTGATCCGGCACTTCCTATCCAAAAGTCCAGTGCGTAGGAACAACTCCATGTGTTTAAGGCTGGACGAGTGTTCATGTTGCTTTGTGCACTACAGTGGTTTTTAGGAAGCAGATCCAGATCCAGATCCGGCTCCACCTCCCGGACTGGCCAAAATCCCAAACACACATGTTTGATCATCCTTATGTATCTAATTATCAAATCAGATACTACAGCTAAATCTTGCCACATAACCTTAAAAAAGCTTTGGCATCTCTTTTCTTTTATATATTATTTTAATTAAAATAAATAATAATAAATAAATAAATAAATAAACAGTTCTCCTCCTTCACACCACACACACACACACACACACACACACACACACACAAACGCTCATGCACACAAAAAACAAGCCTACCTTTTTTTCACACTTCTGCTCGGAACATAACATACCGAATGGAGTCGCTCCAAATCTCTGCCATGCCATGACGAGCCTGTGTTAATAGCATTAGCTGCGAAAAGGGACACGGTCGTTGGATTTCCTTCTTCAGAAGCGTGTATGACCGAGATGCAGTTGGAAGGAAGGGATAAGGGGATGTTTTTTAACAGCACACAGCAGATTATTAGGTATATATATATATATATATATATATATAGTGCTGTTTTTAATCTAGTTAATCACAGTCGTAGTCTGTGATTAATCACAATTTAAAAAATACTCGGATTTACTTGTATTATAAATGTGCAATGTTGAAATTTAATAAAAAATTTCCTGATTAGAGGAAACAGATTATGCAGTTTTATAATATCCCAAACATTAATATGTAAGAACTGTTCCATTAAATTCTCTTGACGGGGAACTGCATGCAGCGGCTGGGTAGTATGGGGTGTGGCAACCCACCAAAGGCTCGAACCTGGATCCTCAGATCTAAAAATCAATCAAATCAACCTAGCTTATACATTCTTGTAAAAAAAAATGGTTCCCCTTAATAGTAGCTTGAGTACAGAACTTTGGTTTTATCCAAAGTCCCATCTAGAAGCTTTTCATAATGAAACCTGCCGTGATGTTTCCTCAGTCACGTTATCATCCGCACTATAAACGCACTGCGATTATGGGAAGCCATTAGGGCCAAACTTGGTCATATGATTCATTTATGTAAAAGAATAGTAGCGTATTAAGGATTCTAGATGAATTACGTGTGTTCACGTGTTAATATTGACAGCCCTAATATACACCATATTGCCAAAAGTATTCGCTCGTCTGCCTTCACATGCACATACTGTATGAACTTAAGTAACATCCCATTCCTAAGACAATTTTTTTTATATGATGTTGGCCCACCTTTTTGCAGCTATAACAGCTTTAACTCTTCTGGGAAGGTTTTCCACAAGGTTTAGGAGTGTGTTTATGGGAATTTTTCAGCAGACACTGATGTTGGACGAGAAGTCCTGGCTCGCGGTCTCCGCTTTAATTCATCCCAAAAGTGTTCTATGGGGTTGAGGCCAGTCAAGTTCTTCCACAACAAACCTCCCTCATCCATGTCATTATGGACGTTGCTTTGTACACTGGTGTATATTGGCTTACTTTTGGCAATATTTTATATACACTTCCCCTTAAAGATAGCAGATTATTAAAATATCTTTTTAATGCCAAGATTTGGTGAATTGCTTGAAATACCACCTCTACTTTTACTACCCTCTGCCATCCAGCGAGTACCTACAAATCACATGGTGGTGAATCTTATTTGGCACGACATCCCCCTCCTCCCAAGCTCGAACTTAATTCCAATGCCAAGAGAGTAGGATTACAGTATGTAGGTCACTCCCAGTAAACATGACTGCATCTTTTTTTTTTTTGAACTGCATTCCTATTACACGATGTGTTAGTAATGTTTGTACGAGCATTTGTAAGTGTACGTGTGTATGTTTTAGGAAAGGTCATGACTGGAAGCAGTCATACAGCGAGACAGCTGAGTCAGAGGATGGGAAACACACGAGGGTTCCAATGTTCAAAACAGACACTCGGGCAGGGACAGCGATCGTGTCCTGTAGTCTTCCTCAGTTCTGGATCAGCGCTGAATAATCAAATCTCTCCATGCACTATTAATGCTCGCTCCAGTGCCATACCAGCTCAGAAAAAAAAACACAAGCGTACTACACTGCAATTTTCTTTGTCGCCCAAGCGTACGCTGTTTGTGCTTTACACTGACCTACACACATTTCCCGAGAGAAAAATAGATATTAAGATACAAAATTAAATACATATTGAAATTAAAATAAACCAAATGAACAAGACTAAAACTGGAAAATATGTTTGTTTGACATTTTTCTTTCATGTATTTTTATTATCGCTAGGCGATATAACTATATAACATTCAGATTGTGAAACTTTTTTTTTTTCTTTCTCTCTTAGATATCATTGATTATGGGTTATCTTTTTATGTTTAATTAAGAAATTTTACTACAATGACATTCAAAACAACTGATTCGATGTTAATTAGTATGTTAAATCTGGACTGTATGTATAATATTCATAGTATTAATTACATACATTCATCCAAATGTATACATACATATATACAGTACATACAACATAATTACAGTATGTTCAAATTTATCATCAGTTTTACTCCAATTTTCCCTGGCCTTTATTATTTGGACAATACATTCTAATGTAAATTTATCAATTACTTATTAATTCATTGTACTTTATTTCGAGAAAAAAGTAAAAAATTACAAACAAAAAAAAAAAACAACCAAAAGCTTTTTCTTTAAATTATGTATTGTATTCATATTAGTATGATATTAGTATCATATATAGTATATATTTATACAGTATTATACATAATTATATATGTATGTATATTTTCTAATATATTTCTTTAACTATTCATTTTTGAAAATCAAAAATATTTTTGTACTACTGTAATAATAAATAAAAAAAACTATAGCACAGTACTGTGTATCTTTTTGTTCCCTGATCATAATATTTGATTTAATAAACATCATTTTTCATTGCTATTAGATGTTCATCACACACTTAGGGGTGAACAGAATTATTATTCTTATTATAGAATATAATATATTTATTATTAGTATTATTATTATTATTACTATTATTTAGGGCCCAAGCACTATAGGACCCTCTTGTTTTTCTAAGGATTCTTTTTTCTTTTTGTTTTTTTTTTTCCACCCTTTTGGGCATTATGGGGGTCTTAACATGCTCAAAAACTCATGAAAATTTGCAAACTGGTTGGAATCTGCTGCCATTAGGATGCCTGAGAGTCCGGGGGCCTCACAAGAGACTTTGCTGCATAGCTCATACACACTTGCACATATGCACACGAAACTCGGTACAAATTTAGGGCTCATTGAGCTGAACAACTTTCGCACTGCATGTCCTGGGCTCAACTCAACAGGCAGTCAGTTCGCAAAACCCGATGGATTTTGATATACTCCTCCTAGGGGATTTATACGATTGCCACCAAGCTGGGCCGATGTGATCAGCCTTAAATTTACGCCGAAAAAAGGTTAAAAACTTTTAATGTGGCATTATATTGAGTGACACTTTCACACTGAGTAATAACATAGTGTGATGCTTTTCTCCCAGCATCTGCGGCCTATTCTACACACACCCACATCACAAATGCTAACACTCACACACATACAAACACATTACAAATGTTAACACTCACACACACACACACACACACACATCTCTCACATACACACACATACACGCACATCACAAATGTTAACACTCACACACACATCTTTAACATTCACACACATACACATATACACACACACACTCACACAGACACACACACACACGCACGCACAAACACACTCGTACACACACATCACAAATTCTAACACTCACACACTCACATCTCTCACACACGTACGCACGCAAAAAACCCACATACATCACACACACACACACACACACATACACACACTAACAAGTCACATGTCTCACACACATCACACACATACTAACACACACATCACAAATGTTAACACAGACTCACACACCACACACACAAACATGCACGAAGACATTTACTTATCACACACAGACTTACACACCCACACGTCTCACACACACACACAAACACACACACACAGACACACTAACGCACTCAACACATATTTAGGGCCCCAACTGACATCAGCTCTATATAGTGTGCGGTGCACCCGGGTGGCGATGGTGCAGGGTGCTTGGGCCCGCTCATCGTTGCTTGCAACTATATTATTCTTAGTGATATTATTAAGGTCATTTGAGGTCACCAAAAGGGCAGAATGAAACTATTTCCTTGAAACAGATATTCTCCCATGCACTGTAAGTTGAAGCAAAATCAATGTTAATCAGTTAAACTGACAAATCAAGGTTACCGAGTCCAGCCTCATGTTACTTGATAAAGAACAGAACTGACAGCGTCTACATTCGCTACACAGATTTGCCTAGGAACACCTTGAACAAACTTGGTTACTTAAGTTCATCTATTCCATATAGCGAATAAGTACCGCTAAAGAAAACCAGCAGAAACAACAAAAAAAATCTCTCCCTCTGTTCGGCTCCTTCCTAAATTGATCACTCACCTCCCCTCCCCTGCCTCGTCCATGTCACTGCTGAAACTCATCCCAGAAAGACAAGCGGACGAACTGGCATGCAAAAAAAAAAAAAAAAAAAAAACGAGTGGACGAAGAGCAGGAGGTGAAAACGGTGGCTGCAAGTCCAGTATTTGTTCGGAAGAGATGGACATAGCCACACCTCTTCTGGACGGATTAACTTCGAGGAGGCGACAAAGACCCACGTGTTGTTCCTCCCCATCAGCACATGCGTCCTCGCACACACGCCTCGGGGGATCGGATCAACTATTCATTTCTTCATAGCGCGCGTATGTGTTAGAAGTGGGAAGGAAAGCGAGAGAGAGAGAGAGAGAGAGAGAGTGAGAGAGAAGAGACAGAATGAGAGAGGAGTGTGAAGGTGACCAGGCTGGGGACAGAAATGACACACTTCTCGACACACTGTGGTGCAGGCTGTCTGCGTTTGTTATTTCTTCCTTTCACTCCCTTCATCTGACAGAAGGAGAGCAGAGTGGGCAGTACCCAGCTCTCGATCTGTTAGCTGCGTTTACTGGAAAAGCACTAAGCTGCACAGTCTTACATTCCCTTTATTTCCCTTAGCACAGCTGCAGTAGCGCACACGTCAATGTTACACACATCATGATGGATGAAGGAAACAATTCCGAATGAGGTTTTAATGGATAGAGGCTGTTTGGGACACCGTTACAATGCAATGAAAAGCAAACAAAACAAACAACAACAAAAAATCACACCTAGTTTCAGAGCAGCCTGATGAGATGTATTGCTAATGCATCCGACCATAAGCCTATTAATCCTCATCCAGTTTCAGCAACGGCTTTATCCTGGGTCATTCAGGGTTGCGATGGTTCAGCAGTCTATCCCAGTCACGCTATATATGTGAAAATATCCCCTATACAGAATGCCATAGGACCAATTCTGGGAACATTAGGAGTGAGCAGGATGAATCGCCAGTCCACTGCGGAGGACCTATTCCAGGAACACCTGAACCCTGGAAGCCAGATCATAGCCGGGGATATGTCCTGCAAGTGACACAGAAACACACCCTGGGGCCTCCGAGTGGCCGAGTGCTCGCCCTATCAAGCGGAGATCGCGAGTCCGATTCGCGGGTGATGCTGTTACCTCTCGCAGCTGGAGGTCTAGAGAGAGCTGACTGGCTGAGCTCTCTCAAAGGGGAGGGATGAGAGGTACTAAGTGCTCCCACAACAAGCACGGCTCTACAGCCAATCAGGGGGCGTCTGTGAGCTCACGCAAGCGGAAGAAGTGGATAGCGCTGTCCTCCGAGTGTGTTACAAGAATACATTTTAGATGGGATGACAGATCACTGCAGAGAACCACTGCAAGTGAGACAGAACTACGCCCTGGATTGGACACCATCCCACTGATTTTCTATCTTAGAAAAACTAGAACTGAGCAGGGATACACTTTGGACAAGAAGCCGATCCAATGAAGGTACCTATCCTGGGAACACTGGAAGTGAGGTGGGAATACACCCTTGACTAGAGATGATCCCACTGCAGATGATCCATTCTTGGAAGAGTCAGAATGACGCAGGAATACATCCTTCATTCGATGCCAAAACACTGTAGAGAAGCTATTCTGGAAACACTGGAAATGATGTGGGAAAACACCCTAAATTGGACACCATGGCATTGTAGATGATCTATCCAGTCCACTGCGGTGTCACGGATGAATCAGTGACAGTTGTACACCTAAATCTTTTTTCGACCCTAAAGGCTCACTTGGCATGCAGCCTCCCCTTCAGCATGAGTGTGAAGGGGCAGGGCCACTAAATCGGGGACCTGGGGACCTCTGGAAATGCGTGTACACACCCTCAGTTCTTTACTCCCCTTCTTTCCTTTCTCCCCGCTTAAAATTCCTTCCTTTCCCCATTTTTTCCAATAAAACTTCCCTTTTCCCCCTAAGACCTCGCCTCGTGTCTGTGTGTCCGTGGTGCGCTTTGAGTCAAAGATCTTACACCTGGGAACACTGGAAGTGAGGTAGGAATAAATTTTGGATGGGACGCCAGTCGCCAGTCCACTGCAGGGACCTGCAGATGCGGGCGGCTCCACTGCAAAGATACCTAAGCAAGATTGGAATGAACCTTGGATGGGATGAAAAGGACCTTTGGAAGTAAGGCAGGAAAAATTGACACCTGAGATCATCCCAGGACCCCATTTTAGGAAACTTAGCCTGGAAACACTGTATGTGAGATACAAATGCACGCTACATGGGAAGCCAACCCTTCGCAAACTACCTTTCCTGAGAGTAGGGGAAATACACGAATAGGTTGCCAGGGAATTGCAGAGAAAACTTAACCTGTGGACAATTTAAGAAAGCCAGTACACCTAAGATTATGGGATGTGGGAAGAAACCAGAGAACCCAAAAGAAAACAAGAAGAACTCCACAGGGTTCACCTATCCAAAAACTTTAAAGCAGTGCTTGTTTTGTTCGGTCTAAATGATTCAATTAGACTTCAATTTAAGCATCTGGTAAACAACTGTATTCAAACCAGTCCGTATCGATTATGATGAAGCATGCTAGAAGAAGGATAATCTTGTCACGCTAATTGAAATACGTCCAGAAGGGCTGGTGTAGGCAGTGGATTGATCACGTCCCGTCCCAGTTTCTCCTGCCCCGAATGCGAGCCCACCAGCTGAGACGGTTCATTGTGTTCATATGGACACTTAACCAGACTCGCTGTGTCCTCAATGCCTCATCGCCCAAAGTCAGTGAGCAGATGGGACTTACACAGACACACACAACATAGAGTACACCCACCCGGCGACAGGTTTTTTTCGTTTTCTAAAAATCACCAGGACTTATTTCTTTTTTGGTAAGAGTTTTCAGGAAGAATGAAATAACACACAATTACCGCAACGCAAGCACACACAAGGGTTGACTTTATTCCAGAATAAAAGCAGCTGGTCTAGATTAAACTGTGAAAAAAAAAAGGTTGACATCACTGTTGACATGGTTGATGTCATTTCCTCATTTAAATTATATATCTCAGGAAAAAAAACTCAGATGTATTATCTCAACTAAACAAAACACAAGAGGCTGCCGTCCAAGCCTTGCGCAGTTTACAAGGGAAATTTGCTTAAACACATTCAAATATTTAAAACACATTTGGAGCACCATTTGTGCCTTCTGGAAATGAGGAGAGGGATAACTTACATTTAAGACGTTTAACAGCAGGAGGAAACGATGAAACCACGTAGCACTTCATTTTGGCCATGGTTATAGTGCGCTCTTAGGGCCAACTGATGTTGTCTCCAGGAGGATCAACAAAAGAGGATCTACCTAGTTAATGTTTTACAGATATGTAAGAAAAGCTGAAACATTGATCTTTAATGGACAGACTTTGGAATTATAAGGTTCCACCTGACAATGTAAGAATTTAAAAACATTACGCCCTGTTTAAGCCTTCAATAATTGCAAAACTTATTTACTCTGTGCATTAATGAGTTACCCAACCAGCCAATCACATGGCAGTAGTAGTAAACACACTAAACATCTTGCAGATGCAGGTCAAGAGCTTCCACTTAATGTCCACATCAAATATGGGTCAAAAAAACAAAAAGTACCAGACGAGCTGGTTTGAGTACTTCCAAACTTTCACACACAGTAGTGTCTACCCAGAATTTACATCAAATTTCCTTAGAATGGAGGGGGAAAACAAAAAAAACATTCAGTCAGCACCAGTTACGTTAGGAATCCTGGGGTAAAAGTAAAAGTAAATGAAAATGAAAGTATTTGTACATTCTTACCCATACTATATAGCCAAAGTTGAGGAGAATAAACCATGAAGTTGGTGGAGTTCACTTTATGTCTTAACTTAGTCCCCTTTGAAATCGCTTTAGCTAACGAATTGTTCCAGTGTTGAGTCCCAAATAGAGTAAAATGGAAAGCTAGTGCACTAGAGCTGTACAGTAGAGTGTAGATTCTCTTGTTCCACAAGCTAAACAGTGCCCTTGTTCAGGGGTTAGAGAGAGATTCGGGATTCAGGCTTGTGTTAGAAGCTTTATAGCCCATGACAACCGCGAACAAAGTGGCGAGTCATGAAACTCACTTTAACTAGCAGTAATGAAAGATCAAAAACACAACATGGACAGTTCAGAGCTTATTCGGAACAACTTAGACGAGACAAAGTGCTATTTAAGATCAGATGTGTCTTCTTGCTGAAAGTGCTTTCGTGACTTGTTGGGTTTTGGCAGGCGGCTGTTTTCCCGCTCTTTCCCCGGTGATTCTTTTACTGATATACAGTTCCAGACCGTAAAATGGAGGAAACATTGTAGATGAAGTCAGAGGAGAATAACTAAACTGGTCCAAACTATCAAGAAGACTATGATCCAAATCCAAACAGCTCACCAGCCAAATTATCTTAGTTATATGTGAAAATGCAGAAGATCTGGGAACACATTTATGGAATGAGACAATGGGCATTGATGGCTCAGCGGTAGGTTTCTCGCCCGCCATGCGAAAGGCCTGGATTTAATTCCCACCCAATGCCAAAACACCAGCCACGATATGCAGTGCCGGTCCAAAGCCCGGATAAAATAGGGAGGGTTGTGTCAGGAAGGGCATCCGGCGTCGAACTTGTGCCAAGTTGTGTGTGGATCGGATGGTCCGCTGTGGCGACCCCTCAACGGGAGCAGCCGAAAGACTAAAAAAACGTTTATAAAATGAGAAAAAGACTGTAAATCAGGCAAAGCCAGTGAGGAGGAAGTTCAGGCCAAAAAAAAAAAGAGACAGATTTTTTGGCAACAAATCCAAAAATGCAAGGTGAAAATAACATAATCCTATTAAATATTGTGGGAGGTCTGTGATTTCATGGTGCTGTTGATAATCCAAAGACCTTGAGGACCTTTTGAGGATTGACGACATCACAAAAGACAAAAAAAAATTAAATAAATAAATAATAACAGAATCAGGCCACGTCTGCCAGGAGGTTAGAGCTACAGTAGGTTGTGGTTGAAATGGAGCTTCTGATGAGAGTGGCATATTGGTTTGGCTGTTGAGTTCAACTATTCTTTGAGCTCGATTCTTCTCTAGAATCCCTGACTCCTGCTGTAAAAGATGTGGAGCGTCTGCCATACCGTATACGCCCTTATGTATGAGCTGTTTCTATAGAAACACTTGAGAACGGGTGGATTAATATAAACACGTCAGCTGGAACTACTGACAGAATTGTTGTTGGACAAAAAAAAAGACTCGATTCGAGAATTCGACAGCGTTGTGGTGTAAACAATAAATTTTTAGCACAGACTATTTATGTCATAAGAGTGCTTTCTGATTTGAATTCCTGAACAGATCTTCCTTTCATTCGAGGGTGTTTTTTTTTTTTTTTTTTTTTTTTCCAGGCAGCACTGCTGAGCGGAGCGAGCGCTCTGATTGCCAAGTGAACCCTGGCTCATATCTGGTTCCCTCTCAGGCCTGCATACAGCTCCATCACCATGGAGGGGAGCTCCCGGCTCATGCTGCTACAAACACGGCGTCCATGATGGAGAACTCATGCAGCTGAGCTAACCGTCTCAAACGCACGCTTTCTGTAAAACTCTTTACAATGATCATTTGTTTTCCCAACAGTATAATCCAGTGACATGCCCTCAGAACTGTACGTTCTTGAGCTATTGTATGTATTGTTAAGAAAACTGGAAGAGCAGAAGTGTGATATTATGTGCAATATTTTCTTCTCCTTCTCCTCTATTCAACTCTTTCTTTCTGACTGTACTCGCCATGAGTCCCATGAGCAGGTCAGGAGAGCACTCGGAGGTCCGTCACGCTGACTTCGGTGTCAACAACAACCACCCCCAAAGACCACACACACGCACACACACACACACACACACACGCACACACATGCACACACATCTACACATCCTCCCTTCCACAGCTTGGCAACTAGCTCCCATAGCAACCGCTGCTATCAGGGGTTTCATGGCTGAGTGTCTCAGTTGAAGGAGACGTTGACAGACGAGCGGCGTCACCGCTTCCTGGCTCTGGAGAGCAGACTTTAAAAACTTGATGTATTCATTTTTCATAGTTTTTTTTGCTCATGATCTTACATATATATTACATACAATAAATATCATCTATGTTTTTAGAACTATTATAGACAAGGTACCTCACTGTGGTTGCAATCAGGACCGTTGGACCAGGAATGCTATGTCAGTGATATCTTGTTGCCCCAGTAGATGCAAAACCTAATTCCTCATAGTCCATCAAAGTGAATATGATTCTACGCATAATAATACAAGTTACAACAACTTTGCTAACTCTTCACCTTCAGCTTAACTTAACTTGTTATTCATGTTAGTTCATAGTACAACATACAATTATAATCAGTCCCTATAATATATTATAATAATACATTCACATAATTATATACTCAGGCACTACAGAGTAAAAATCTTGATTTATTATTTTATTTTACAATATATTTATGTTTGTCAAATAATCTTTTTTGCCTTGTTTTTTGGGGGAGGGGGGGGTTTCTTACATAACTATATACACAATGCAATGCAGTTGTTGTGCGGCAGCAGGAGCAGCCGAAAGTCTAACAACGTGCAAATAATTTTTTAAGTCAATTTAAATCATGCAATTTAATTGAAGTGTTTTTATTTAATAGAATGCATTTTGGAAAAGTTGTAAAAGGAGAACGTATAGCAAATAGTGCAAATATTGGTTTGCTATAGATGAATCATGTTGAGTGTTAAATATCCATCCACTTAGGAACCTCTGTAGTCCAACTAGGGACCACGGAAGCCAATGATGACCACTGTATTGATTCCCATTTCGTACGATCGTGGTAGGACCTCCGGGCAACATTCACACACAACGGGCAGTTTGGGAATGCCAATTTAGTCTAATCTGCATGTCTCTGGACTGTAAGAGGAAACCGGAGAACCCAGAGGAACCCACCAAGCACGGGGAGAACATGCAAACTCCATGCACACAGACACCACGCCAGAATCGAACCCTGTACCTGGAGGTGCAAGGCGTCAGTGCTAACCATTAAGCCCAGTACCACCAAATGTTAAATATAAAACACTTTATATAAAAACAGGAACAAATGTTTTACTGCGGCAGGCTGAAAAGTGCCTAAGGATACAATTTTAAAAATCTGTTGTTTATGTTTATGTAACAACCTCAGTAAATTTAAATGTAAATTTCCTCTCTCATCTGTTCCACTCATCAGCATCTCTAGTATATTAATCACCGGCCTGATCATCTGTCAAGTTGAACCTGATCTCATCTATGAGCAGCACAGTGCGCCAGTGGCAGACCGGCCAATTCTGGTGTTCTCTGCCAAATGCCAATTGAGCACCACAGTGCCACGCAATGAGCACAGGGCCCATTAGAAGATGTCGGGCCCTCAGGCCACCCTCATGAAGTCTGTTTCTGGTTGTTTGGTCAGAGATATATGTAGGGCTCTGTCAGTGCTCATCTTGTTCCTCCTTGCACAAAGGAGCAGATACCGGTCCTGCTGATAGACATTCTACCGCCCGGTCCAGCACGACTAGAGTAACTGCCTGTCTCCTGGAATCTCCTCCAAGCTCTTGTGACTGTGCTGGCAAACACAGCAAACCTTCCGGCAGTGGTACGTATTGATATGCCATTCTGGAGGAGCTGGACTGCCTGTAGTGGCCGGGTATCGCCTCATGCTACCGGTAGTGACACTGACACTAGCCAAATGCAAAACAAGTGAACGACAGTCAGAAAAGATGAGGAGGGAAAAAAATACCAGTGGTCTCAACCTGTAAAACCATTCCTGTTTTGGGCGTCATCTCATTGTTGCTCCTGTTGTTAATTTCATTAAGACCAAAGCAGCTGGAACTGATTAACAATCCCCTCAGCTACTTAACTGACCAGATCAATACCCGAGAAGTTTGATTGACCTGATGCTAAACTCTGATTTAAAAAATGTTCCGTTAATTCTTTTTGAGCAGGGTATAATAACAATAATATACAAAAATATACTATAAACTATAGTTTGAATATAGACCAAACCAGAGACAATTACTGTTTTGCGCTAGTATACTGATCTGATTGGTCTGAATCAGTTCTGTTTTCTAAAGTCTGTAACTACACTCCAGGACAGCATTACTACTTGGGAGAGAAAATGAGTGCAGATGGCCCACAGAACTGCAAGGACATGCCACATGGCTCCTTCTTGATGGCTTGTGGCGTCCAGCATGAGCCGCGAGGCCGGACGGCTTTGTCATGCTAATGGAGGGGGACAGCTGCTTTGGGCCATGTGGTGATACGGTAAACGTCGCCACGCGAGACAGAGATGCACCAAATGCTGGTGAACCCATTACCATGACTGAGCTCTGGCAGTATTCATACTTAAGGTACATCATTGCATTTTCAGGATAAGAAGCAGTTAAAATAGATTTCCCTGATGCAGTTGATAAAAATTCCTGGCCTGACTATTTCAACAGAAGTTCTACAAAGTTTTGCATTTTGATTGGCGTCAAATATTTAAGACAATTGACTCAGTGCTTGGGAATTAGCCTCTGAGCTGAATCATGTCCGTAATATTACGAGAGAAAAAAAAGTTGAAACTTACTACTAAGCTTTTATACTTGGGTCAGAACATTATAAAAGTTTTCGGTAATATTCAGTAAATATAAACTTGCTTTACATTATAAGCTCAATGCAATTGAGCCACAATTGGCCATCTGATGTGAGAGACAAGAAAGGTTCAAGAAAATCAATAGAGCTTTTAAGATACATCCAAAGTGCCAACAGTCACTAGAAAGTATCTACCGGAACTGCGCAGTCAGAGAGCAACTATATCCCGGCGATCCATTAGGAACTCACGCAGCCCAAAATCTTTTACAGTTCACATCACCTCAAAATAACCACCAAAATCCAATCCACAGCAAACACCCAGAATGCTTTAACACGCCCGAACAAGACAGGACGAAGTGTGGTTATTTGCGGCCCATTGACCGGGATGTGAAGGCAGCTTATATCTGCACGGCGTAATGGATCCTCTTCACGGAGTAGATGTAAGATATTGATCTACGCTAAAAGAAAGCACTAGAGAAAGCGGCAAAGCTGTGATGAACGTCTGCCGTTTGGAGGCCAGCTGTCTGTGAAGTTTAAACAGGCAAGATGACCAGCATGTGCACCGGGTAGAATATCAGCACGAGTCGCAGAATTGCAATAAAACAAAGAGAGTGCACTCCACTTTGACCAAACAAAAAAAAAAGCCCAATCCGGATCATTGACTAGGCCGGAAAGGCTTCCTGAGGTCACCAAACTGCCCCGCAAACAAAACTTAAAAAGGAATAGGAAAAGAAGAGTGGAGTACGATAAGCAGGGGCAGTGGCAGGAGCCCACCGAGAGCACTTTCAAGAACATTTCGAGGGCCAAGCAAAACAATGGCACTGATCCAGAAAGTGTGTCGAGACAAAAGCAGAGATTGAAGAAAGAGGAAGGTTGCTGGAGTGGTGGGGGGTGTGAAGGGATTAAAGCATTAATCACAGATGGTGACCGCATCTCATCTTTTCACCGAAGTCCCCACCCAGCCCCCTGCAAATAAATGACAAAGGTATCCTCAGCTCGCTTTTGTCAGCACGCGTGTCTGTCAAGCAGGAGCGTGTGCTGGCCACAAAGGCAAGGAGCACAAAGGAATATCTAGCCCCTCCACCCCTCCACCCTGCCACCCACCCCACCACCCCACGTCACAGGCACAGTGAATTGCAAGGCACGTGCTGCTTCTGACGGGTGGAAGAATAAAAAAGAAAGGAATCAGCATGATATAAAGCTACAACGCTTGCGATTCCAGAATTGCCTCAGCTCATGATGATATGTTAGATCCCGTGGGCTTAAGGGCAAAAAAAAAAAAAAAAACACCCAGAAGAAGCTTAGATTGAAATATCCAATGCTGATTTGTTATTCTTTGGGTGATTGTGTCATGCTGACTTCAGAGGATGACATTGCTAGTATAATTACACTGGAGTCTAATGGTCAAATGGTCAGGTTTTTTTTATCACTCACAATTTCCCATGAATGCATTAATATCAAATCCAGCGTAGATTCAATTAGTAGGGACAAAAAATGTTCCAAATGCAGCGGAGATGGACATGACAGTTGATGACAGATCTGATCGGCTAGTTAGCAATCTAGATGAGTGTTTTTACATTAGGGACTTGGGTCATTTCCAAGAACACTTGTCCCCAATGTCCAGTTCATTTGGATTACTGAGAACACAATTGTTCCACACTTGGGAATATGACCGAATCAGATATGGAACCCTTGAGAAAGGATGTATATCACTGTTTAGAAGCGACGATATCGGTGCCAACAGTCTTCTCCGAAATCCCAGTTTATGCGCCAATCTCATCCTCTGACCTCCACAGCCACAGATGGTAAAATAAGCGTCGCTCTTTACATTTTGTGCCAAATATCGATAATATTAAGCACAGCATGAAGGTTAATGTTCTTGATTTTCCCATTAATGCTTAATGCAAAAACTCCCTGAAAAGACAAGCTCATAGGCACTGAAGGTGATACCAGCCTCGCTGATTCATCTTTCTCTTTAGGTGATAATGGCCCATGAGTTAGCAGCTGAACAGCTTTTTCTTCAACCGTACTAGGTAAGCTTACACTCTTGTATAAGAGGGTGTGGCACATACGCATGTGCTTATGTGTGTGTGCATATTGTTAGTGTCCTGAATGCATACTAGGTGAGGTTAATTCAGCATAAAAGAGGTCACTTTCAGGGGGAAGAAAAACAAGTGAAAAACCTAAACAGCTGGGGCACATTTATAGCGATACAATGGAGAGGGGGAGACTGAGGGGAAATGAGAAGAAGAAGAAGAAGAAGAAGAAGAAGAAGAAGGAAAAAAAAAACCCACTCTGGCCAGCCATCATTTAAGAAGGCTCACTGGGCTCCTTTGTTATGGCAGCTGGTTTGGGGAAGGTCAGACCAGCTGTGCTTCCACTGACCCTCCTTCCCCTCGCTTCTCCTGTTAAACACAGCCAGCTGTAGATAAAAGAGGTGACACTGAGGAGGCCAGGATCACTTTACACCACGTCTGTGGATTAGGACCTCTAAGCAGTGGCAGCTTTAAAATGGTTCAACAGCAACTGCAATACAGGTGCATTTACCTTAGGGTGACCAGATGCATTCAATCCTTAAAAAATGTTGCAAGCCTTAGGAGATCGGATTTTAGCGTTTGATTTGAAGTGTACCACATGTGCCTTTGAGACATCATCTCACAGCGTGATTGCCCCAATACTACAAGCTGTCAACATTCTGAATGGACCAACTGCTGAGGCCATCAACTCCATCAGTCGAATGAATGTTACGCTGTTACACTAATCCCCCAGCATATTAGCTTTTAAAGGAGTCTGTGTTGGGTTTCACAAATACTTGGGCGCTTGGTTACAAAGTGAGTGCATGCTAATGTTTGGAAGATCAAGAGCTTTGTACGGTATAAAAGGCACCGGGTTGACTAATGTAGCAATCCTAATATATTCATGTACAAAAGAAATTCTTTATGATAAAAAATATATATATACAATTTCTGTTTTATTAACGGTTTTAGCTTTGTTTTTATTAACGGTTGTGGAATTGACGATAATGCATGGTTATGCATGTTTATTTTCAACTTTGGACATAGTACGCACATACGCAATAACATTCAAAGAAAATGCTGCTGAGAGCAAACAGGCGCTCAGTCCATGGGCGTTTTGCCCCATGTATGGGGCAAGACTCCAAGGTTTATCATCTAATAATTCCCATATTTTATAACATATCCATACATGGTTATGCTGTTAGTTGCCAATAATGTTATAGTACTATAGGAGTTTATACTTCATCCACCAAAGCAGCTTCAACAAGGAGCTTCCTGTACAAGATGAATTAAATAGTCTTTAGATTAGATATTACATCACATGCCCTACATCTCTGTGTTCAAACCACAATGTTGACTTCACATTTTAACTATTAGTCTGGAATTTTGCCTGTTCTCCTCGTGTCCTCTGTATGGTGGCCTGAGATAGACTGGCACCCCATCTGTTGTCTATACCTGCCTACGTTTCCAGGCTAATGTGACCCAAATATTACCCTGACCAGGATAAAACAGTCATTGTTCATGAACAAATGAATAACTGTTGTGACATCACATTTATTACACCATTCATTGGTTACCATTAGTATGTAAATATTAATGTTATTGATTTTTACAGGACATTTTTATTACACCATCAGGGAGACCCGAGCATGTCCATTTGGCATGTGATAAATAAATAATCATATAATGAAATAATCATAAATTAGCAGTTCAGCACTGAACTGCAGCACACTTTGTGCTTTAGTGACGGCAAAATGGAAAAAAAAAATGAAAAATGGGAATCGCGGTACACAACGAAGGTGAGATTATCCGCTCAAGCAAAAGTGAGGCGTGCTAATAACTGTTTTTGGAAAGTGCGTATCTTTTGCGTATCCACGCGGGACGATACACAACAGCAGAAGGTGAGTCACAAGTGCGCAAAGCTCCAGGCAGATGTATAAATACACAAGACGAGCCATGAGGATTGCCATTTAGCTCAAGGTTCCCTTTAATCAGGGAATAAAAAAAGGAATGGCTTGCACTCGTTTGTTAGATCCAAAGCATCTGTGTACAAATTCAACTGCGCAGAAAGAATGTAGCCTCCAGATGCAATGCTTCACCGATGGCAGCCATAACACGCATTTTTTTGCCTTCCTTTTCTTCTCAGACTCGTTAGATTTTTGAATGTCTGGCCCACAAGTATCTCAGCTAACACAAAGCGGCTTCATCGTGGTGTGTAATATAAACTGACTGCATTGTGGTATGTCAGAAACCTAAGCGTTTGATCCGTTTGGAATGTAAATGAGGCATATTACCAGCAGCGGACTGTTTAATCCCCAGTTTATGACCATATCCCGTACAGAGACTCGGATATCTTTCATCTCAGTTCATGATAAACTTTCTAGGAACATTTCAATATCCAGCGTTCTCATGTTCCGGTTCCGTTTCTTTTATTTCGCAGAAAGTAATTCCTCCATTTCCTGGGATTTCTGCAAGTTGAACAAGGGTGCAGAAAGAGAAATAAAATGGATACGGTAAATCTCAGAGAGAAGCTGCTCACAAGAAAGTATTGATTGTGGGGTAAACAGAAAGAGAGAGAGAGAGAGAGAGACAGGATGCAGATGAGGAAAGGAAGAATGTTGGATTCTCCTGGGAACTCTGCAGTTGCTTTTATCCTAACTCTCTCCTCGCGCTTACATTGTCTTCATATTATGCCTGCAGCCTACTCCAGGCCACTAACGCCTTCACTGAAGATTTTACTTCTCACGCGAGAGAACATATTAAAAACTCTTCACAACCACAAACATCCGTGCGAGCAGGGCCAAGTAGGGTTGTGGCATTGTCCAGATGTAATGAGACAGAGTCATGACATTCGAAAAAAAGAAAATCCTACAGATTCCCAGGACCGTGTCCTGAACTGATCGCTGCCTGTCTGGTGCTATAAAGAGGAAATATCCATGGGAACCAAAAACTTTCCAGTAATATCTAAAGTGAATGTCGATATTCCTCATTTTTCCATCATGAGTCACTTAAAGTTTGTTCTGACAGAACAAAAATATCTTGTGTATTAGCTTCTTTAAATGATACAATAGCTAAGCCGTAGCCATGTACCAAGAACAACCACAAAGTATATTGCCCTGAAGGACAGATGATGAATAAAGCTACTAAACAGCCTTCTGACTAGTTTACTAGCTTTACTCGCTTTGCTATATTAACCATGTATAAAACCTTTGTTTCACTCATTCGTGCATTTTATGTAATCAGGAAGCTTGAAATGTGCATCGCATGAAGTCTAGATTGATAAGCAGAGCCGCGAGATTAAACCGATTTACCTGTTTAATCAAACTTTGGTTGTTCGGTTCAATTAATTGAATCGGATTAAATGGATCGGTTTTTGATTCGGAATTGATTCACACTTCAAAAAACTATTTAGGTAAACCTTTAACGGTTAAATGGTGCAAAATTGAAATATTTTTGAAAAATATACCTTCTACCTAATATTTCTTCTTTTGAATTTCAGGGTCGTTTGATGCACTACCGCCACCTAATGGCTTGGAGTATGGAGCTAAATAGTGGCAGGGAGAAAAAAGGTCATCACTTTGTACAGGACATGACATTTATTCCGTCAACAATACAATTTACAAATCATCTTAATGTTCATTTTTAAGTGTGCTGTTTAATTGATTATGCTATTTAATCGATTTCTTGTTGATTGATTCAGTGAATGAAATCGATGGGTCAGTTTTCGATTCAGAATCGTTTCACACTTTTAGAACTAGCTAAACTTTCAGACGTAAAATTCTCTATATTTGACAAATACCTTGAGAATATCAATGCATCAACTAATTTTGTTTTTACGGCTGGTTGGTCCAACTACTGGACTGGAGTGATTGTCAGGAATTATAACAGATTATATCACTTTGTACAAAACATGACATTTAAACAATCAATACCACAAGTTACGCAACATTTCAATGCATATTAGATATGTTTAGACGTTTTTAATACTTTAAGGCCTGTAACACGCATAAATTTTGAGACAAATCACACAAGAAACGTTAATGCTATAGAATCGAATTTGAAAACTGCATTAGGCAAAAATCCAATTCAATCGAATCAACTGTCTATGTAAAGGCTAATTCACAGCCCTATTGATACACTAGATTGAAATGTTCATTCTATCCAAGCATTGCCCACTTATGCACATAATTCATGTCAAATTCAACACAAACTGAATCCAGCACCTTGTAGTGCAGAACTAGCATTACGACAAAAAGCCTAAATAACTTCAGTGTGACAAAGGATTCATCAGGTAAATCCTAAATATCCATTTATAAATGCAGTATGCAAAATCAAATGCGTAATATCAAGCAGTTTTCACTCACAAGCTGTACTACAGCTTCAGCATGAACTATATCATGGACTGGCATGGTGCAAGCTAAGAGAGGATATTCATGAAATTCTACATTATAGTAAGCAAAATAAAACATTAAACACCATGTTTTAAATGCAGGACAGTCTGTATAGTGGCTTTACCTGACGTAAAATATCACTTCTTATTGTACTAATGAGATGTCACTCCAAGCCAGAGTCACGGCTTCATCACCCTTGACACACTAGCTTATCACGCACACACACACACACAAAAACAATGAATCTGTTTGTTTGCAAGTGATCACACATAAGAAAAGGGCAGCACCCGATGCAGGAACAAGCGAACGTCACGTCAGGCCATAGAGATATCAGTGCTCTCTCATCCTAGTATCCACCATTCACCAAATATCTCCCTCACAACTTTCTGGATACGCTTATCACATCTGGGTAGCAGCTGAAAATCCAGCATGGGAGGGAAATGTCAATGCATGAGATTGCAGAAAGCTGCCTTGAATTTTGGATCTACAAAAAAAAAAAAAAAAAAAGTGACAGTGATGGGAAATCGTCTCAGACGAACACGAACGGACCGGATTCCGGATTCAAACACCTCAAGCTTTGACTACGAGCTTTAATCTCCACATCATTTCCCCTAAGATCCTAATCAAACTCTAAGTGTAAGATGCTGCACTGTGCTATATGGCGAGGATGAAGTGTACGTCTGTTTCGTGCCTCTGCGTCAGCTGAAAGTGGGCGGTGCAGTGACACAACAGATGGATGGAAACACAAAAGCTACAGCTCCAAATGCTGCTGCGTGTGCGATCAGAGGCTCTGTGGGGAATCTTGTGTTTTTAAACGGCCTTCTCTGAACTAAACTGGTGCTGCACACACCCAACGACTCAGACACAAACATATGTCTTAACAAATATTTCCAGCACACACACACATATTCATGCATCACTGCAGCTACAGATATCCTTACTTGAACTCTGTTATTGTGTCAGATCCAACAAAAGGACTCAAGGCATCATTCTGTTATTTGTTCATCTTCAGTTTCAGGGTCAAGCTGCATCCTGAACTTATCCCAGTGGATAGTTCAATACTGAGTGGAAAGACGTGAATCACTGGATGGGACACCAGGCTACTGCACACCATGAGCATACACATTTAAACGTAGAGCAATTAAGAGTAGCCAGTCCACCTAGTGAATCATTTTCTTTTTTCTTTTTTCTTTTTTGGATGGGGAAGTGGTATATGAAACAGATAGGGTTGCCAGGTTCAGCAAAAAATCTAAACATAAAACAGATTTGTCCACTCAAGGACAAGCGTTTATTATTTTTAAAATTTATTTATTTATTATTACTTTTTCTTTGTCATGTAAAAATATTTTTCATTTCATATTTTTCATGGAAGGCACTGGACTATGTCATCTATCAGCCTCTTTTAACATTTCAAACCTTTTAGTACTGTATGTGCTGTTAACCATGTTAATAATCTGTATGCACACGTTTTTAAATTACATTTAATTACCCAAAATGGTTCCTTGTGAAAATTAAGTAATGTCACATGAGATGGAGCGCTGTACTGCTGGATATAGCATTGATGTGATGCAGTGGTAAGTACGAGCGCATAGCACGATATCCCCTAGAGGGCGCCTTACGCCCAGAGACTTGGTTACATTTTGGACTGCGTTTCCAAGAGTGGATGGGACCTCTCACCTGAACTGGGGTTGCTAATTAGTTTCATTATAAATAGTCCGGTCTTGAGTTTGTTGGTTGTCTTGCAACTGTTCTGTTCTTGTTATTTGGTCTACTCTGTTGATTTATGATGTTTTGCTAGGGTTCATGTTTTAGTTCTCTCTGTTTAACCAGTTATTTGCTTCACCAACACATTTTCTTCCACGGCTGGCAGAACTAACTAACTGCGACCGGCGGAGCTGGTGACTGACAGTTCAGTGTAATTAACAGGGGTAAACACCGGGTTCCGGGGTTAAATCTCAAAATAGGGTTAAATGGAAAGCTAGTGTGCTATGTAGCGTGTACAATCCCTTGTTCCACACACCAACTTGTGCCCTTGATCAGAAGTTAGAAAGGGATTTGTAATTTAGCCTTGTGTTATAAGCTAGTTAGCGTTGTAGCGTTGTAAAATAAAAGAACACGGATGGTTCAGAGGCAAGTCAGATCAACTTAGAGACAATTAGTAAAAAGCCAAAGTGTTGTTTAAGATGACCCAACATTATTAGATGTGTTTTCTTGATAAAAGTGCTTCTGTGACTGGTTTTGAATGTAGGCAGCTGCAGATGTACTGCAGACCGTACTTTCACTCATGCTGCGACCGACAGTTAGTATACTTGACAATTATTAGAACACCTGAGACGCAGAGTGATACTTTTAGCTAAACGTCTGAGAGCTGTTACCATGCATTACCACCACTCATCGAACGCCTCTTGTCCAATAAGAACTAACAGATGTATGATGTAAAATATAATAAATCCGATTATGTTCAACTGCTCATGGTGACATCTCCTCATGATGACAAACTGAGGAATAATGTCTACTCTGTCTGACAATGTCTGACACTTTATCAGCACTTTTTTGCTAGTACTCACTTGTTGTGGTGACTTTCTGCACATATATTGAAGAAATCCTCTACAAATTTAGAATTAGCAGGAATAAGACAAATTTTAGTGTCTCAACTGTTGAGTTGTTAGCATATTAGCTGTGAGCTAGCGAGTGTTATTAAGCGTTAGCATAATATATCTTGAGGTAAATGTTTTGTGTTAGCATAGTATCTCTTTTGTACTGTAAGTGTTGTCTGTGTTAGCATGTCAGCTGTTGAGTTAAGTGTTGTCTGTGTCAGCATATTATCTCTTCAGGTAAGAGTTTTCTGTGTTAGAATATTGGCTGATAAACTGACTGTTATCCATGTTAGCATATTACCTACTAAGGCAAGTGTTGTTTGTGTTAGCATATTATCTAGCATGTTTTCTAGCATACTAGCATGTCTCTATGAATCATTCAAAGTGTTGATCTGCTAATTGCTAGAGATGAACCAGTCAATCAAACAGTGACCAGAATTGGCTGTTTATTTCACATTTTCAACCCATGCAGCAGGAATTAATTATATGCTTTTGTTTAGAAACAAAACATTGTTTAGAAATAATAATTTTGGTTGATATGCTGCTCAGTAAATGTAGCTTTTTGCTTAATTTAATTTGAAGTTAAATGTTAAACCAGTGTATTTCAAGTTAATTTGTACGGTTTAAATGCTGCGATTTTTTTTATGTGAGAAAAGTAATATTAGTACAAAGGTTAAAACTTGTAAAAAAAATTAAAAATTTAAATTAAGCGAGGAAAAGGTATGATGATAATATCATACCGGGGGGGTGACTGGTGATTCCCATGCTTACTAATTCCCATAAAATGGTTTAGTCTATTCTTTTGGCAGACATTCATTTAATTTTTTTTTATTCTTTTTTACCCATGTAATAATTACAATATAAGGCTGTAATATCAGTTGGAACAAAAATAGACACGGATAATAGGCACAAAATAGACGCTTATCAGAGGGAACGACTTGACGGCTCATTAAATGAAAGCGCAAATTTAAAACTATTGAACGTTCAACCATAATAAAAGTGTAGCTTTCGAAGCTGAGCGTACAACTCGTGGAGGGTGGTGAGGCTAGAGTTAGGTATTATTTAGCAGAGTGAGAAAGAGATCTCATGCTCAGTGTTTCGGGGTAAAATGTTTACAGAAAATGAAGAAATAAATATTAAGAAGAATATATTTGAAGTAAAAAGCGTATGCACATGCATCTTAGTGTGTGACATTGTACAGAACAAAGTTTATTCATGTTAAAAGAAAAATTCACCCTGAATGACTTGATTGATCTTCTGTCTACTTACATGCTGGATTTCTTATTTCTTTTGATTTTGTTCCCTTGTATTAGAAATTGCAATATAATAATAATAATAATAATAATAATGCCTCTCTGTGAGATCAAGAGTGACACAATACAACATCTGACATGAATAACCAAAACCAAAGCACAGCACACACATACAAACCAGCAACAGGATCATTAACCACAATCAGGAATATTTTGATCTGAACATATTTCATGTCTTTCAGCATGAAGTTTTTCTTTACCATGGTGTAACACACATTTGCAAGCAGGATACAAAATGGTCCACCCAACTGTTCATTCTCGAAGGTCACACCCTGATTCCTACAAAGGGAGCGACGTCTTCCTCCAGTGCCTGCGACTGCCTGCTTGACCTTTGACCCTGAGCTTTTGTGGCTCCAGCTGCCATGCTCTCCATTGATTAACAAAGGACTACGGATTTAAGCTCGGTGAAAGTTTCAGGTGCCTGCGTTTGTCAGGATAATCAAACTTTACACGTTGCTAAACAACACATTAGTGCTTCAGTATTTGCTTCGTCTTATCTTTCGCACTTTAGAATTCTCCCTAAACACCGGATAAATCGTCTGTCTCTGAAACATTATTTTTCCTCAAATGCGTACATACATACATCAGTGTATACATGTCCATGTACAAATCTTATGTTTTATGATTTCCTTTATATATTCGTCTTTAACTTTGTACAGGTTAGTACTTTAATTCCTTTTTTTCCCTCTCTTGCTTTTCAACACTGATCCTAAACTTCGGTTCAGCCTGGAGTTCCACAATTCTGTATGTCCTCCCTGTATCTGTTTGGTTTTCCTTCCTTCTTTTCCGGTTTCCTCTGTCCTCCCTTTCTTAAAGTGGACTCTAAAATGCCTTGAGGTTACTTAGCATAGGACTGGTGTCCTATCCAGGGGGTATTCCCGTCTCAATCCCAGTGTCCCGGATCTAACACAACCCTGAAGATTAATGAATGAATGAATGAATGGATGGATGGATGGATGGATATATTCCTACAGTGTATTTCTAAACAGATGCATAACAGATGTGTCGTTATCGGTTAAAAAAAAAAAGAAAAGGAAATGATGTCTCCACAATGAGTTTTGGAAAAGTAACCAGGAAGAGAGTAGACTGCAAACACTGCATCTGATGATGATGATGATGATGATGATAATTATGATGATGAGGGCTCAGTAGTGGTGTACACTTTCTATCTTTTTCACTATGCACTCCATTCCCAGCAGGCTCAGTAAGCACCACAACACTGAATGTGCAAATCTTATGTCTTATCATTAATCGATTTCCTTTATATATATTCACCTTTCATTTTGTGCTTGGTTTTTACTTTCCTTCCTATTTTTTCCCCCTCTCGCTCTCCAACACTGATCCTAAACTTAGGTTACAGCCTAGCATTCTACAGTTCCGCATGTCCACCCTGTATGCGTTTGAATTTCCCTCCTCGTGCTCCGGTTTCCTTCTTCCTCCCTTTCTCAAAGTGGACTGGCGATTCTAAACTGCCTCCCATGCAGGGGGTATTCCCATCTCATTTCCAGTTTTACAGATCCCCCACAACCCTGAAGATCAATGAATGAATGGATGTATTGCTACAAAGTAGCATTTTTTTTTTATCAATGATGTCTCTACAATGAGGTTTGGAAAGTTCACAGATTTGCTCACAGTGATGTAGAAACAGAGAAGACTATGAACAGGGTATCTGATGATGATGATGATGATGATGATGATGATGAAGATGATGAAGGCTCAGTAATGGTCTAGACTTTCTACACTGCATTCCCAGCAGACTGAAGTACACTTGCTGCTGCAGTGATGCTGATGCTCTCTGAAGGAAACCTAATGATGCACAAGCTCCTGAACAGGATGCAGTGTTTAGTCCAGCATCACATCACATCACACACACATGCTCTTCCCTGATACCTTCTTTCTAATGTCACACACACACACACACACACATACACACCATAAATCACATGCACAAGGATGTACGAGTGTGTAATGCTTTACAGAAGACTTACCCGAACTGAAGGGTACTCCACACACACACACACACACACACACACACACTGCCTTTTGTGTAATCCAAAGGAGAGATGATTTCTAGATCAGATTTGCATGAAAATAAACCGAGCCAATACGACCTGTTAACTTAAACACGTCTAACCAAAACATCAAATAAATAAAATAAATAAACCGGATATATATATATATTTTTTCAAACCGATTTCTAATCTGCAGCTTTTGTTATTCCTCTGAAGCGGACACTGGCGCAGAATCCAGGCTCCGCTTGAAGCTCCGCCCACAACCAAACCCTGCCCTCCTCGCAATCCCATTGGTTTAAAAACCATCCCATGCAAATCAACGTCTTCCCTTTGATCCGGTGTGCTATTTCGCTGCAAAACTCCGAACACTGACATCTAGTGGACATCCTCATAATTGCACTTGCTTGGGGATAACTCCACTCACTTCAGCTTACAGTTCATGCAAATAAATATTAAAACTAAATTTTAAAATATATAAATATTAAAATTAAATGTATCTTATAGCACAGTGAAATGTTTTTTCCCCCGTATATATCTCAGTTAAGGAGGCTGGGGTCAGAGCGCAGGGTTAGCCAGGATACAGCACCGCTACAGCAGATAGGGTTAAGGGCCTTGCTCAAGGGCCCAACAGTGGAAGATTGGCAGTGCTGGGATTCGAACCAGCAGCCCTGAGCCTTAACCATCAAGAGATTTAGGTTATAATCTAACGTGCTAGAACTGACCAGTAAAACATTAGGAACAAAAACAATCTAATCTTTTTCCAGTTTGGACGACCATTGGGTTTGTGTCCATGATAGCTTAAGAGTCCTGTTGTGTTTTGTAGCCCATCCACTTCCAAGCTGAACATTTTAAAAGGGAAGAGGTGCATACGGAATCTTTAATCTTTCATAGTTTTATATTTACATAACATTCTGTGAAATTGATATATTTCATGTATTTCTATTTTAATTATATTTTATTGTGATGTTTGTAAATCTGTAAATTTGTAGGTTTATACACTGAATTTTTTTTTTACATTTTACATTTCTATTCTTATTGTTTGATTTATTTTTATTACTGAATATGGTAATTTTATCCTTAGGTTTATTACAGTGCGCCACGTTGGCTTATTGGTTAGCCCTGTCACCTTGCATCTATGTCCAGGGTCGAGGGTTCGATTCCCGCCTCGGGGTCTGTGTGCATGGAGTTTGCATGTTCTCCCTATGCTTGGTGGGTTTCCTCCCACAGTCTAGTCTTAGCCTAGTCTCAGATTAGACTAATTTTCATTCCCAAATTGCCAGTAGTGTGTGAGAGTGAGGATTTGTGTGAATGTGTGTGTGAACTGCAATGGATTGGCACCCACTCCAGGGTGTACCCCGCCTCGTGCACCATGTCTCCAGCACCCTGCAACCTTGCATACAGCGATATAGACGACGAGTGATTACGGGCACAGACTCGCGCAAACTGATCGGTTGAAGATTAAAAACTAAAACCAAAAAAAGTCCTTAGACTTTAGAACTCCAGTTTGGGTGAGCCCCCCCAGTATTCAATTCCACTTTTCACAATCTGTATAATTTTAATATTTTTTATTATATATTTTTGTACTTAATATTTAGCTCAAGTATTTAATAATTAGATTACTATTACTTTAATAAGCATTTCACACAGTGTACACGACAAAGTTTTTTATTTATAATGTTTGGTGCATATTGAGATGTTTTTTTGCTCACCTCACTTGTACAGTGTGTGTATAGAGTGACTACATCCTTCCTGAAAGCTCAAACCAGTCTGGCCACTTTCCTCTGTACTCTCTTATCAATGAGGCAGAACAGAAATGTTTTTCTGCACCATAACACCTGGAGTGTGTGTGAAACTCTGAGAAGACCAGCACCAATGCCACGATTCGGTCACAGCCACAGAGCTCAGACTCTCTTTCTTATTTGTATTTCTTTTTTTTTTTACGCTTTGTGCTGTAGATTGTCTGATTAGATAACTGCATGACTGTGCAGATGAATACATGTTCATAAAGTTTTCAATTTTCAAGTTATTTAATGTGTTCTTCACCAGGCTTCGCTATTATAAACAGAACTTACCGATGAACAACAGGAAGGCGAAAAAGATTTCATGTCTCATTGAGGGTAATGTTTGAATTGAAAGTGAGATTTATTACACGCTAACATTTTAATTCCGCGGCTTTAGAATCCAGTGGTGGTCTGGGTCATACATTGATAATCAGTGAAAGCGAGAGAGTGATCAGGTTTCCATGTATAACAAAGTCAATGTGCGTTTGTCAAGGAAATGAATAATGTATAGGATTGTAATACCATCACATCACACAGACGTGACCAACGCGTACCAGGTCTGAACAGTAATCCAGAGGTCAGACTTTTTTTTTTATTATTTCAATTACATTTTTCGACATATGGCTATAATCACAATACTGACTGAATAACTGCTCAGGTAAAATATCTTGTCATGTTAAAAGCATTGCAATCTCAAAAACAAACAGAATTATGCAGAGATACACATTTCAAATGAACACAACTCAATTTTCTTACATCTCAAAGCTTCAGAGTCCCCAGTTCTCTGGGTTTTTGCTGAGCTTCTCCAGGTTTCTCCCACAACCCAAAATCTAAAGGCTATCAGGTGGTATAGATGGCGGTCCGTCCCATCCAGCACAAATATATATTCCCACCTCGTTCATAAGTGTTCCCAGGATAGGCTCCAGATCCAGTGTGACCCTGAGCAGGTTAAAGCTCTTACTGAAGAGGAACGGAAGAATAAGTACCAGAAGATTGTGACGTTCAATCTTAACAGTACTTGTGGTTTGGTTTGGTTAGTTTGAAAAACTTTTACATCAGTTCAGAAGCGGCTACCTTTAACTCGCGTCTCGACTAGAGTCTCAGTTCTTTACAGGAATAGTGAGCACAGTGGTTGTGATGAGTGAGTGGGGGAGTTTCAAGGAAAAATGAAAGAAAGAGTGGAGAGAAAAAAACAGAGGCGAAAGTGGATAAGGAAGACAAAGAAAGTGAAAAAGCCAGGAGCAGGAAATCTGAAGACAAATAGGGAGAGAAAACAACAAGAAGAGACTATGAGAGAGTAAAAAAAATTAAAAAAGAATAAGGAGAGAGAGGTAGAGAGGTTAAAAACTCAACAACAAAAAAGAAATGAGAATCTAAGAAATTTTATACCTGAAGAAGGAAAAAATTAAATGAAATCAACAAAAATCAGAAAGAAAAGCTGGAAGAGAAATAATGCACAGTAACTAGGTGAATAAGAAAAAAAAATGGAAGAATGAAAGGTAAAAGAAAAACTGGGAGAGAAATTAAAAAAGAGACAATGAGGGTGAATTCTTTAAGAAAAGAAGGAAATGAAGGCAAGACAAAGGGGATGCACAAGAAGAAAGCAATGGAAAGAAAAAGAAAATATAAAAAAAGACATTAAAGAGAAGAGGAGGAAAATAATTAAATGTGAATATAAGAAATTATGAAGGGGAAAAAAAAGAAGAACCTTTGGAATCTTTATGTGGTTTGCCAAATATGTAAATTAAAAGGGCTATATAGATAAGAATGAGAATACAAGAATATAAGGAATAATACAAAACTAATAATGTCCCTGACTAAATCCGATCCAACAAACACAACAGGACATGTTCAATCAATTCATCTTGGAGGAAAAAAAAAAAAAAAAAAAAAAAGTTATACTACACCTGAATGTGTTTTGTCTTTATTTATAAATCAACCTCCTCAGTCAGGACGCTCAGTTAAAAAAGAAAAAACGAACACTGTTCTCAAACGCAGTCCGTCCCAAACCCCTGTACCTAGAAATCCAAGTCTATTGTTGACGTTGCTGTTGGTAAGTGTTATAGACCTCGAGGAACATTTCGCGGCAGGGAATCTGCGCCTTCAGCTTGGAGCAAATGAGGAAGGAGCCGGCCATCTTGCGGTGCAGCGAGTACGTCTCGTCGGGAGGAGGAGTGAGACGGTGGCGGAGCATCACCGGGATCAGGTTGTGGATACGACGCGTCGTGCTCTGGGTGCTGAAGTCAAAGGCGTCTGGAGAGGCGAACGCTTCTCCCAGGATCATCACCGCCTCCACGTGAGCGTCCATGAACGCCTGGGACAGAGACGAGCAAGCGAACAAGGCAAGCAGAGGGTTAGAAGGTTTTTAAACGTAAAATAAAAAACCCAAAGATAAATACACAACTTCTGTCTCATAGCCTGTCTAGACCGTGAGGCCGGCTATGAGAGAGACTGAGACAGAGACAGGCAGACAGACAGACGGACTCATTCTGACCTCAGTGTATGAGCTAATAAAAGCTTAAATAGCTGGCGTCCTTTTAAAACTTGAACAAGTAAAGAGTATAATGTGAGGAGGGAAGGATTCAAACCTTGGTTTCAAAGCCGGTAAGGAATTTCAGGTCTTTGGACTTCTGCAAGACTCTGTCACGATCTCCAACGGAGGCTGCGTGCACCACCTTGTGTTTTTATTCAAGCAAACAAATTTTAGTCAAAAGAGAAAAAAAAAATGGACAATGAGATTTTTTAAAAATCCTACTTTAATTAAACTTTTTTTTTTTTTTTATCAATAAGAAATCATTTACAGCACCTCAATGTAGTCATCAGTGAAGGATTCTGGGTATTCTCTGCAAGCTCCAAAGTCTAACAGGTAAACCTGTAGAACACAAAGCAAGCAAGAGTTTGTGGTATTTCACATTCATTTGGCAAGACATTAAAGATGTTATTATTTAAATAAATAAATAAAAAACATCATGAGTCAGCTTATTACGCTGACTACGGTTACTCAAGAACAATTACACTAAATGGAGCTTCTCTCATAATATCGTATCATAACCAGGAATTGATTTGCATTTTTAATAAAAGCATGAAACGAAAAAGGTTTGCAAAGTTGCAAGTGACAATAAGAAGCAAAGAGAAAGAAAAGAAGAACTGCTCACCTTGTCCTCATCAGCATTATAAAAGAAGTTAGACCAGTTGGGATCCGTCTGCATGAAGCGAAACTCGAAAAGTTCCCGGAGACACAATTGCAAGATGCTGAAGCAGATCTGTGCAGAAGCGGGTTCAAAAGAACGTCAATCAGAAATGTGTACGATGATTCACGAAGGGCTCTTTACAGTAACTGATAATACTTGAGTCATAATGAAATTTATTTATTTATTTTTCTTTTGCTTTTAGTTGGAAACGTTCTCAATCCAATACCGTTGACCTTCAGTGGGGAGCTGGCATTACTCCTCACCTTATTCCTGATCTCCTGATCCAGCTCCACGCAGCCGTCCAGTGGGACTCCGTTAATAAGCTCCATGGTGAGCACGCGACCGGTGGTGAGCTCATCGATGACCTCGGGTACTTTGAAGAACGGGTCTCCTTCCATTAGAGCCCTGCAGGAATCGAATAAAAAGGTTTAAATCTACTGAAGCCTGGATCGTAACAGAAGCTAGAGTTGGTGGAAAGCTCTTAAGATGATATATAAACCTGGGTCATATTTCTGGGTCATAAAGGGCTGTACTGTATTTGCGGTAGAGTTACAGCCTTAAACACACACGGGTCTCTTACTTATAGCAAAATTTGACCTTTGACTCAAGTCCATTTTTATTTGTATTTTTTATTTTTTTTATCAACTCTACTAAGAAATATTATTTGTATATACACATTGTTATATTTGGGCCTCGTTCCTGAGCAAAACATTCCCACTCACGCTCACGGTGTAATCGTTTATTTCAATATTCTCAGAGCCTGACCCCCCCCCCAATTACTAGCAGTTTTTGCGTCACTGGTCTTACTTGAAGCGTCTGGCACACTTCGCCTCTCGTTTGTAGTCGCACTCCCAGGAAAGCTCCCTGTGAAGAACCTCGAGGCTGCTGTCTGCGAATAAACCTGGTGCAAAAACAATTCACTGATGCTTCTGCCAAAACACACCGTCGTGTGTGTGTGTGTGTGTGTGTGTGTGTGTGTGTGTGTGTGTGTGTGTGTGTGTGTGTGTGTGTGTGAGAGAGAGACAGGAAAAACTTTTGCCGCCTCTCACCTTCAGGAAGCGGCACGCTCATCTTCAACACGGACATCAAGTTGTTCACATCACTTTTGATGCTCTCGGCTACTCCTGGATACTGGAGAGGGGGACAAGCGGAGTATGGAATAACTGGGATGATTCCTTATGTTCTGAGTTTTCAATTTGATACTAAACGTTCAATAGTGAAACATACTTTAAAATTATAACCACATCTTTCCTTTCCTCACAGCACTTCAGTTCCTTAATGTTCGAAGGCAATTATTTCTAACACAATACATCATTTTAAAAGAAACAACAAGTCTAAATTTCACTCTTGCTCTGTACCTGGATTTTCATGGCCACTTCTCTTCCATCAGGCAGGACTCCGAGGTGCACTTGTCCGATAGAGGCAGCTGCAAAGGGTTTGTCCTGAAATGATGCGAGCATGTCCCTCCAGCCAGGACCCAACTCCTCCTCCAGAACTTTCTACAAACATGACACAAAGTCACTGAAACACCAAAAAGGAAAACATTAAATCAACAACACTATTCTAGGCCCTTGAACTTCACATTTCTGACAAAGTGAGTCTTGTACGCCTTTGACACGAATATACAGTACAGAGTAAAGCGTACCAATCCACTTAAATCAGTAAATCTCTGTACTCTTTCCCCACACTGCCATCATGTGGCCAAAAACTGTAATTGTGCCTACGGAAATGAACTTCTTGCCTCTGCTCCATTAAATCGCGAGGGGAATCCCTGACGCTATTTTGTCTCAGACAGACTGTGAACTCTGTTTGAGGATTATTTCCGGTATTAGGATTATTCTACATCAGAACAGCTTTACAGGACATCCCTTTTCCATTATCCTCTGGGATTGATTTGCTGAAAACGGTGATTCCGACTTATTTCTCCTGCACTTGTTTAGGGGTTAATGATTACGAGTACACCTCTGATCCACGGTGATGCATTTAGTCTCAGTGTTGTTATGCTCTATACCAGCACTCACGGGATGCCGAATTGCTTGGTATGTATAAAATGTATAAAAGCTTCAACGTAGAGGCTGAATAATAATAATAATAATAATAATAATAATAATAATAATAATAATAATAATAATAATATGCTTGATTTGCTCAAATTCAAAAGATTTACATTTGCCATGATTATTTTTGTTCTAGTTTCACACTGTCACAGGTCTCAGTTCCCGCCAAAACAATTATTATACGCATATTAAATCGTACAATGTATCGCCGGCTTAGTGTACGGAACTTACAATTGTTTGCCAAGCTGGCATAAAGTCTGCACTTTGCCGGACCCTCTCGAATATCTTCTGCAGTTGTGGATTGATAAAGCTGTTATCTAAAAAAAAAAAGGGACATGAAAATAATTAGAGCTGATTTTTAACCAAACGTTAATAAGTGATCAAGTCACTTTAGACCAGTTGGACAAACATTTTTGACCACCGTACCCTGAATGCTCAGCATCTGTCCGATCTTGAGCGCCGCCCCTCGCACCTTACACAAGGTATTAACGATCCTCTCGCCGTTGGCCTCGGATAGGAGCGGAGAATCCAACACGGCTCCGGTACCTGCGGACAAATCCGGTCCAAAAATCATAACGCAAAGAGAGCAAATTTTAATCATTTATTTTGGTCTTAGGTTCGATTCAGACTTACTTGATTTCTTGCCTCCGAAAGACTGCTTCGCTACCTCAGCAATGGCACCAAGGCCGAGTCCAACTGCTAAACCTACATGAGTCGAGCATGAGAGGGAACAGTGGTGTCTGTGTCAAATCAGGCTGCTTTACAATCCGGGGGCGAACGAAGTAGTTAATGGCGGGCATTTTTCACCATTTTGGGTGGAAAAACCCAAAGTTTAATTAACATCCTTACTGAATTCCACAAAACAAACGTTTTCATGGACGAAGGGTGTTCAAGCAAAACTAGGATTTGTGACGAAATTTCTCCTAAACGAATGCCGACTGAAAAACCGATTGACATTCAGCATTCGAGCACGTCACGGTGATGAGACTCTTAAAACTAATAAGAAAACTTCTTCATCTTGATCGTATTCAAGCACTTGTGAAACCCTGGGATACGTCCAGACTTTTGATTCTGCGCAATCAAAAGTCCTGGTTTGACTTGAACACCTCGCTGCGTGAATTACAGCATGCGCTTCTGAATCCCAAAGCCTTCCGCACTACACACACGGGCAGGGGTTGATAATAGAGCATTTTTTTTTAAGATGGATTAGTCAGTTTGCACAGATGATGAGAAATACATTTTAAATACATAGGATGGAAACAAAGAGAGCAGACGCATGCTCTCACCTTGTGGTTAAAGATACAAAGAGAAAATAAAGACGCTAGTAATAATCAAGTAATAAATTTTTTTTGGGGGGGGGTAAATATGAAAGATTTATCAATGATTTGTTGACTAATGCTGCTTTACATTAGCTGCTAAATTTTAGTCATGGACCTTTTCTGCAACTGTAACACAGGACGTGTGTAGTGAACTAACTAATATAAATGTATGATTTGCATAATCATTTAAAAGCTTTGCTATTCACAAAATTATTCGCTTTGCACAATTTTCCCTCGCCTCAAGTCCACTGTCTGTCAAATTTGAATCAGTTGAAATCACTCACCCCCAAAATTCGCAAGTCGACTAATCCGTGTGACAGGAACCTTCCTTTCTTTGGCTCGCTCATTTAGCTGAAAGGAAATCATAAATGTATTAGATGTAATAATTACATCCTAACAACCTGCATTATTACGAGAAGTGTTCACACCAAACCGGGACTTTTGATTGTGCAAAATAACAGAATAGATTTATGTAAAAGTAAAAAAAAAAAATTATACATATATATATATATATCATTTCTCTATATAATCCCCTGCAACATTATTGCACCTTCACCGGTTTGTCTTGAACAGTCCCTCATACATTCATATCCAAAATAAATCCAAAGTTATAGGTGCTATAACGGTCTGAGAGCTGGATAAAATAAAGTAGACACAGACTCATTTTTTTTTATCCATTAGAATCACTGCCATTTCTAAAAACAAGTTTCGATAAAAAGAAAAGAACAATAATCAAGTCTTATTTATTTTATTTATTTATTTTTACATTTGCTTGTTCTGTCCTTTCCCAAAAGTTCATCAGGAAACTACTAGTCTCCATTTTTCAGTATTTATCTTAAGCAAGATATTATTATTATTATTATTATTATTATTATTATTATTCAAGAAGGACAAAATTATTACACTGAATCAGTTAACTAATACCTGCAAAATATCCATCCTCAAACATAGATCATACAGGCTGTAATTTTATAATACAAAAGAATTAATTTCACCTTTACATGGACACAATTGTGTATGGACTCGTATCTCTTTCCTCACCTTCTGGCGAACGGGCCGGGCTGTGCTCTGTTTAAGCTCCCGAGCCTTTTTGATATCCTCTGGACTCAGCCTGGCCATGACGGAGTCATGAACGAACCTTGCATGATTACGAGGCGCTGCAACATGCAAGAACCGAGCACTTTGCCCAGGCCAGCCGGTTCCTCCTGGTGTCCCACTGGGTGTTCCCATCGGATCGTAATGCTCATCCTTGCCGGAGATATCCGTTGCGAACTCTGAGCCCACGGCCCATTTGGCTGCCTTGTGGTCTCCTACTTGGTCCCATCCTTCAAAGTCTGGAAACTCCTCAGATTTGGGGGTCTGATAGAATGACAAGAAATGACAAGCAAAATGAATGACAGGAGAGATGTATGAAGCCAGTGGAAAAATGTATAATAGAAGAATAATCCCTCATTAGAAACCGTATACTGCCAAATCACCTGGTCTTGTTTCACGGTAAAACCCGTCCAGGTCCCAACTGCATCCTGGGCTGCTTTGATGCCGGCTCCCAGGGTCGAGTTGCAGGCTACTAACCGCAGCTGATCTCCTTGCGTGGTGGCGAAGGCGGCGCCGACTTTGCCGGCACCCCGCACTACCTGGAGCACCTCTGACAGCATCACTGTTGAGGAAAAAATTAACTTTGAGTGAGGTCTGAAAGTGTTAAACAGCAAGTCTGGAACGACGACAGAGAAAGGACAACTAGGAGGCTACACCATTGAAGTAGTAAACGAAACAGGATCAGATGGTCCAAGAGATTCCTCGTACATCTGTGAAACAATCCAAATGCATAAACCGTATGTCTGTGAAAGAAAAGTAATACTTAAAATGTGTGAACATGTATAAACTGGATGGAGTTACAAATGACGCTTTATAACAAGGCATGTGATACATCCTTACATCCTTGTTTAAAAACCCTGTTTCTACTTAGGTCCTCCTCACTTCTGGGAAGGCTTTATACTAGATTTTGTTAAATTTTGCTAGTATTAGTGAGGTCACCAAGAGGGTTGAGGTTTGGGCTCTGTGGAGGAAAATCGAGTTACACTACACTCTAACCGTGGACAAGCATGGACAGGCTTCATAGAGCTCGCTGTTTGTGCACAAGGACATTTTAATCCTGGAACATGTTTGGGACTTTTAGTTCCAGTTAAGGGAAAAAAAAAAAACATACAAATATACATAACTGTTGTAGCTGAAGCATGCAAAGCCATTTTAGAGATTATGTTCTTCCAACTTTGGGGCAACAATCTGAGAAAGAACCAGATACGTATGTGAGTGATGATTGTGCGGCACAAACCTTTGGGTATTTACTGAACCTTTATGCACTATTACAATGTGGTATCAAAAAGTTTCAAGGTTAGTGCCACATATTTGGTAGCAACATGGCGCATGTCCAAAACACATGTGAGGATCACCTTGACGGTTACGTAGAACACACCGATAATGGCAGCACCGTTGTGGATTGTCCTCAGACGATCATCATGCACATGTTGCTGAATGGTTTACACAGCTCCTGATGTACACCGGTGCTCCTGATGTCTTTTGGCACACTGACTTATGAAGGTCGGTGATTCATAGGTGTGACTGTGTGTGCAACTTGTGCTGCCATCTGTTGGCCTTCTACAAAACTAGTCTACAAACTTTTTTTTATCCTCATAGAACCTTGTAGGTCACGGGTTTCCAACTCTGCTTCTGAGGCACCACCTGTCCTGCAGGTTTTAGTGCTTTTCCTACTACCGAGACTGAACTAACCTGCTACTTAGCAACAACCTATCCTGAACGTGCGTCCCTGCGCGTGCGTGCATGCATGCGCCTGAGTACGCGCGTGTTTATGTGTCTGTGCGTTTTAGAGTAATAATAATTCTAAAAATAAATAAATAAATAAATCACTAAAACACTAAAAACAGCGTGTGTTAGCACATACTAAAAATACGACTCGCCTCCTTCTTTTCTCCCCCTTCTTTAGTTTACGTCGGTTGATAAAACTTTGTGTGCATTACGCCATCCACTGATCCGACAAAAAAAATAAATAAATAAATGACTCTCGCTTTCAATACGTACACCAACAGGATTAATGTCCATATCAGAAATTAACTTACCGCTGTTTGTAAATACACAGTGATGCCCTTCTAAAGCTCCAGACTCGCCACGGTGTGATAACCGCTACCGGACCCGGAAATGGTTTAGGAAATTGCCGTGGGGCTCAGCCAATCAAATTCACGCTTACCCACGTGACAACGATGAATTACAAAGACTGGCCAATGATAAGATCAGATACGGGACCTGAGCGGCCAATGAAATGTGCAGGTGCAAGTCGAGGCGGGATCAAAGTGAAAAAAACAACCTTAATCTTGATGGACGTTCAAAAAAAAAAAAAAAAGGAGAGTCGATTCTTTCGGCTCACAAACAAAAATAGTTTGTTAAAAGTTTATGCTTTTTATTATTTTAAGTCACCAAAGCTTACTATTTCGAATGACCAAATAATAATAATAATAATAATAATAATAGTGTATT
This sequence comes from Clarias macrocephalus, assembly GCA_011419295.1. Taxonomy (NCBI): domain Eukaryota; kingdom Metazoa; phylum Chordata; class Actinopteri; order Siluriformes; family Clariidae; genus Clarias; species Clarias macrocephalus. The sequence goes on from JAAGKR010003469.1 coordinate 66,885, forward strand.
TCTGCATTAGTACTAACACCTTGTGATAAACTGGACCACTGATTGAATTTCGTCTAAACAATTAATAAAACCTATCAAAAATCATGCAATTATGTGCATATTTATGAAAGAACATTTGGGAGCTTGTGCTAGTTGTTGTTTTAGGGTGTGTAAAAATGTGTGTGAAAGGTCATGGGGGTGTGTCCAATTCCATAAGTGAGTCCATAATCAAGATAGTGATTCACTCACCCATTCATCCTTTATTCTGCTTTATCCTGTGTACAGTGTCGCAGGGGGGCCTGGAACCTCTCCCAGTGGACTAAGGGTACGAGGCTGTACCCTGTACAGTGTGCCAATCCAGTGCAGCACACACACAAATACACACACAGAGAAGTTTACCAGTTGGCCTTATCTGCAGGTCATTGGATGGGAGGAAACCCACCAAGCACAGAGAGAACATGCAAACTCCATGCACAAAAACTTCATATGAACATGTGGGCTATATGAAGACCAGGTGGCTTAGTGGTTAGCACGGTGGCCTCACACATCCAGGGTCCGGATTCAATTCCTGCCTTCGGTCTGTGTGCATGGAGTTTGCTTGTTCTCCCCTTGCTTAGTGGGTTTTCTCCGGTTTCATCCGACAGTCCAAATACATGCAGATTAGGTTAATTGGTAGTGTGTGAATGTTGCCCAGATGTCCCGCAGTCAGAAAAAAGGGAATAAATGGAATGGTAATCAGATTGGCCTCCACGGTCCCTAGTTGGTTTACAGAGGTTCCTAGATGTGTGGATGGATGTATCAATATTACAGAAGAATATAATTGTGTAATGACTTAGTGCTCAATCCCCAGCTGCCACCTCTGCTCCTTCATCTAGCCATCACACTTACGTCACACTCTCCCTCCCCCACACAGGTCAGAGTCTTCACAACTGCTTCTTCCCTCTTGTACCTCTGCATTGACTAACAATGTCAAGTCACACCCAAACCCCCACAATGGGTTTCGCCACCCCCATTCCCTTGTCCAGGTGAAAGAGATGAATGAAAACATGGAAATGAAAAATGGATATGCCCTTTAATCCCCTCTCCCCCATCTCTTTGTTTCAAGAAGTCAGGTGAAAAGGCAGCTGGAGAGACTGAATCAAAACAGGTCCTGATGGTATCAGCCCGAGCGAGGGCCTGAGCTAATCAGCTGTTTGGGATAAGGTCAAACTGGACTCATCAGACCGCATGACCTTTTATCATTGCTCCAAAGTCCAAGCTTTATGCTCCCTAGCAAACCAAAGCCTTTTTCCCTCAAATAATCTCACTAACAAGTGGTTGTCTTATAGCCACACAGCAGTTTGCTTCCAATCCTGTGAGTTCTGTGTATGGAAATGCTTTCACTATTAAATTCAAATTATAGTTAAATTTTGTTTGTCTCACACACACAACCATAAACAATGTGCAGTGAAATGCCTCTTATGAAAAGTTACACCAAAATATACTATTGAATTACTATAGAAACTGCACAAAACATAATTCATGGGAAAAGTAAAATGACTAAACCGACTTAACATAATCTATGATTTCTACTAATGATTTTTTTTCCGATGCAGTTTTTCCAAGCATTTTATATATATATTATGACCATATGTCTTCCATGTCATAGCATGGCTTAGCACTGTCCTTTTGATGATTTAATAATGTGTTGCACATTATTTTGGGTTTTTAAACCCAATTTCCTTAGTTGTTTTCTTTTGCCTGATGCAGGCCAATAATTTGACCCTTTGGAAAAACAATAAAATCCTCTTCATGATCACAGGATACATATTCTGACATGGCTGTTTAGAAAATAACAAGCATCAGCTAGGGTTTTAAAAAAGTGTTGCCAGCTGAATCATATTAATCACTGCATTAATTATCCAAACAAAGGCTCTCATGTATTTGCTTATTTAAATCCAAAGGGAAACTTTTATTTTGGTCTGGTTGCAATGGTCAGGCCCTACTTTCGGCTACGTAGTGTATTATAAATCTTATTTACAAGTTCATAGTGAAAAAAAAAACATTATTAATTTGCAGTTTAAATAATACTCTTGTGTCTATAATATGGCACAATGGGGTAGTGGTTATCACCTCCTTGGTCAAAGGTTCGATTCCAGCCTTGGGTCTGTGTGCATGGAGTTTGCAAGTTCTCCTGGTGCTTGGTGGGTTTCCTCCGTGTAATCCAGTTTCCTCCCACAGTCCAAATTGCCCAGTGTTTGGTATAGAAGACGAATGAATGAATACTGTTTCCGCAATTGTTTGTTGCTTACATGCACAAATTACGACTTGTTTCATGCAAAGTACTTACCAGGAGGTAAAGGACAAGGAGTTCTGATTACGACTGCTACAGGAGAAATCAAATAGAGTTTCTGTTAAAATGTATTACATTTTTTTAGGACATTTTAATGAGATACAATAATTGAAATACCTTCAATTTACAATGGGAGTTTAAATGAAATAAGTAAACTATTCATAAGAATTTATGGACAATTTAGCTAATCAGCCTACTAAACCTGCCTCTTATTATTTATTTATTTTTATTGATTGCTTATTAGTCTACATTTTATAAGCTACATTTACAAGAATATTACACCATTTTATCCACTCTGTTTTGCATAAAACTATAGTCGTTATTTGAGCAGGAAGCTTCTTTTCACACAGACAACTGTAAATTATGTCTCTATTTGTCACACATACATTATTGCACCGTGAAATTCTTTTCTTCACATGTCCCAACTTAAGGAGTCGGGGTCAGAGTGCATGGTCAGCCATGATAAGGATTAAGACAACAGTGGCAATTTGGTGGTGCCACTTGGAGGTGTAATGTAGGCGTAAGATAACACTATTCGTCCTGGAGACTCTTCCAGAAATAAACAAAGACTGTTTATATAACGGGTAAGACATCAAAACAGGTCCACTATCTTCCTCTTGAAAATCAGGCGTAGAAGGAAGACATGAACCAAGAACTGGAATTTGAAGAAGATTGCAGTGTAGAAAAAAAAGAAGGATGGTAGTGGTTAAAGTTAAAGACAAACTGCCATTATTGAGCCATTGCATCCCTTGTATATGGCCCATAGTGTATGAATGAGCAAGTGAGTGTGTGTTCACTGTCCAGGGCGTACCACGCCTTGTGCCCTAAGTCTCCTGGGATAGGGTCCAGGCTCCCTGTATACAGGATAAGGCGGTATAAAACAATGAGTGCGTGACACTGTGGTATAGTGGTTAGCATTATCGCCTTGCAGGGTCCAGGATTGATTCCTGCCTCGTTCTTAGTGGGTTTCCTCCGGGTACTCCGGTTTCCTTCCACACTCCAAAGACATGCAGATTAGGCTAACTGGCGTTCCCAAAATTAATGTGTGTGTGAATGTTGACCGGACACCTTACCATGGTCATAAAATGGACATAAATACAATGGTAATTACCATTAGCCTTCAAGGTCCCTAGTTAGACTACAGATCATCCTAGCTGGATAAATGTAGACAAAGAGTGAGTGTGGCGCAGCCAGATTGATTTGACTTGATAGACTTGAAGAGTAGGAATTTCAATCTGAGGGGGCGTTTTTTTTTTCCAGAAATTACAAGTTACAACCTGCCGCATACGTGCCCTTAAAGCGTCCCAGTGTGACGTCAGAGCGGCAACAACTGCTGAATCATGAAAACACTTGATGAAACACACCAAGATATTATCACCAGAATCACTAAAACATACACACACGCACACACCACAACCTACACTATAAAAACACACCGAACGCGTCTAAAGTCTGGACTTTCGCGTTAATCGCTCCGCGCGGTTTTACGCTAACGTTGTGTTGGAGCTTCCATATATGGGCATGCCATCAGCTCGCGCTTCCTATTGGCTGCTCGAGACGTGCGGTTGCCTGTCAACAAGATGGCCTTCCTCAATCGCTTTTTCGCAGACAGCGCAAGTGCATTTGTTTTAGCACGATAACAGTGTTTTTTTTAAATATTAAATCTACACAACTGTACTGAGTTAAGGCTCCACCAGGACCCCGTGGAAGAGAGAGAGAGGCGTTATACTGCTTCACCCGCTCTCCAGTTATGCGTTAGCTCACAGGCTAATGTTGGTGTTGATGTTGTTGAGGTAGCAGACCTGTGACACTCCGGCCTTGGTTTTTTTTTTTAAGGTTGTTTTTTATGATATAGTTTTTATTCGACGTTAGTGGATTGTTTTTCCCCCTGGGAGAGCTGCTGGTCGGAGCCCAAATACGTTGTTTAAAAGGTAGGAAGATGATGGAACCTTGAGAGTGTGCGCAGTGTGTATGTTTATGTAACATTAGCTCGAAGCTAATCTGTGAAGGTAACGAGACAGCAGCCATGATGCTAACAGGCTAAAGCGTAGTCTCTGACAGGAAGACTAATGTTGTAAGGAAAGTTTTTTTTAATGTAGATAGATATAGATTGTATTATTATTATTATTATTATTATTATTATTATTATTATTCCTTCAATTTGGTATATTATGACTGTCTAGCTAAATGATATATCGATTAGCTAGCTCGATTCTAGGCCCAATCCTTATTTGTAACACGATTATTACCGCTGTTTATGCTTAAACACATGAAACCAAACCCTTGTCTAATAAATTTTATCATTATTTCCATCCAAAAAGAAACAAAGGAAAGAAATCCTATGCAGCAATATTGCGAAATGACCCAACTTCTGGTTAGTCAGGTTTTTTTGCTAAGAGAAAATTTGGTAACAAGCAGTCAATATTTTGTCATTACTTGAACTAATTTTTGTGTTTATGATCAGAACTAGTCTAGTATGTTTCACTTTCTTTGTATTTTTTTTATGCATTGACTTTAAATGTCAGCATTGTAATAAGCTCACACGCCTGACTGATCCACTTGAAGCACACAGGTTTAGCTGCAGTATATTGGTATTTCTTAATCTAATCTACAGTCCATGTTAATCAGCAATGCTCTACATGACTGGTATAAAGCTTATTTAGCTCGTTATTAGCTGACCAAATGATTCAGTGGTGAGAAAAATCATAAACCATTGTGTTTCTTTGTCACATCCGTGTAATAACGTGGAATTGTTGGCCTTATAGTGGTGCATACAGTGTTTAAAGGGGAGACGGATGGACGGACTGGGCATTGCTAAAATCACTGGTTTTCCTAAAAACAATTTTTTGTTGTTATTGGTGTTACCTAGTTTACCTGTCAGTCGTGTCGATGTCGGTGACGTGTACAAATATTTTCTGCATTGCTATCAATATTAATCATAACAGGTTTTGGTTCAGAGAATGAAATAATAATAATAAAAAATTCTCAAGTAAATGAAAGTTTACCCATTATATTGGAGACGTGAAGGTTTTATAAAATCGACATGTGTTAAAATTATAAAAGTGCGTCTGTATTGATTTTTCCTCTCCGAACATGTTTGTCCTTATTCGGATCGGATTAGTTTATCAGCCGGATGAGTGTAAGATGCTTTTTTTTTTTTTTTTTTTTTTTGTACATGTCTTCTCATCGACAGGTCCACAAAAAGGTACCTGATTAGAGAAAATGAGACTACATTGTATTTAAATTAGTTTCATGTTAAAAGAGAACAGTCACATAGTATATATGAGAAGCATCTGTTTTTCATTTCACAAACCAGGAAGTGTTTAAGATGTGGAGGAGGGTCAGTGATGTGTTCGAAAACAAGACTTGAAACCACAACTAGAAACCACACGTTCTCCCCAAACTCTGTGGTGATATCTGAACAAATGTATATCCAGACTAAAGCAGCAGTAGGTAGTTCATTCTGTGATATATATATATTTTTTTTCCTGAGGAGGACGGAGAACAACACTGACCTGGCTGATCTGGGTGAAAATAGAAAATAACCCCAGCACCCCTTTTACATGTCATCCTGTCCCAGTAGTGTTTATATTACGAGACAGAGTCTTTGACTTTTACAAACACTAGAGTCAGCCAGCTCTTAAATGAAAATACAATGAATCACAGTTTAGTAAGCAATAATACAGCCCTGTTCTGATTGAATTATTGTATGAGGAAGTGATGATGTAAGGGATGGGAATCACCCGTCACCACCTGATATCGCAATACCACAGTGCTGATTCTATTAATATTGCGCTTCTGTAAGTATCACAATTTTATAAAAATCTAGATTCAGTATAATTTTTTTCCCTTAACCCTTAAAGTCATAATTTGGACTTTTTATACCTTAGCTTTGTTAAATATCTTCACAACTGTGTTGAACATGAGTAAGTAAATGTAGCCTATTCCTTGTAAGATTAGTTTTCTCACTTAAAAACCAAGTGCGGCATTTAAACAGTACAAAGATAACTTTAAATACACAAGTTTAACATTTAACTTAAAATAAAAGCTACATTTTACTGAGCATTACATCTCTCTTTCGTCAGCCATAATTATTTCTGAACAAAACAGGCAAATAATTCAGGGATCCCGATGTAGGAATAGTTTTATTTGAAGATTATAAAGAAATGAAGACTCCTTACCGCCTCAGATGCCTTTAGTGTCTTGAGCTCGTGCTGATCAGTTGTGAGCACATCGCTTCTAATGCACTTGTTTTGAGACTATTTAGCATTCATGGTTTTGAGACTGGTGTAAGTGTCTGTAATAAGTGGCTTTAAGATTAATTTGTTTGCAGATTGTGGAGAAAAGGCAAATCTGATTTTTTTTTTTTTTATTTTTTTTTTTTTTTTTATCAAACATGTTTTAAAATGTGTTTTCTGTTGCATCACTCAGAAGCCCATGCACTCGATACAGAATCAGTCATGCTTGATTAAGGTGAAACACAGTCAATTACGGTCACTGGCTGATTGACCGGTGCGTCTCTATTATAAATGTAATAAATGCTTTTAAAAAGGGTTTAGAGTCATTGTGGCAATACATGAATCTTCACACAAAAGAATTGTGATTCATAACTGAAACAATCCCCCCCCTCCCCCTCATCTCTAGTAGTTATATTAAAATGTAGGACAAAACAAAAAAAAAATGAATAGACATTAAATATTGTTTTTTCCTTTATTCCTTAGATTTGAAACCAGACTTCAGGCCATGAATTATGAGAATGAGTGGTGAAGAACAAAATAACTGCCCGGCATAGAGGCAGATATGCTCTCTAAGGGCTCATGATGAACCGCGACACCTTTTCCCACATCCGACTGTGGTGCCCACGTCCCTTCGGCACCTACTCGCAGAACAAGCCGTACAGCAATGGGACGATTGGCAGCGGGACACCATCTGCTCTGCGTAAAACTGACACTG
>JAAGKR010003470.1:0-74134 GCA_011419295.1 Clarias macrocephalus
CACACACACACACACACACACACACACACACTTACTGTTAACTATTAGCCATGGATTATGTGGCAGGTCTGTGTACACGGTTACTATAGAAATGATAAAGCCTTAGTACAAGTGTAAAAAACCTATGATTTTCACTCAGGGCCTGCTGAGCTACAAAAAACCGAGCCTTTGGATCATGAGAAGGGTGTGTATGAGAAAGTCTTGAGGGGTTTCAGGTCTGAAGGAGGACGCCGAGGGCGACGGGAGCCGGCTGTGTCGCCTACCTGTCCCGCTGTGTCCAAGATGTCCAGGTTCGCCGGCTCGTCGTCGATTCGGATCTGCGTCTTATAGGCGTCCTCTGAGAGACGCGACGGCGAAGTGAGGTCACGCGCGTACAAAAACAAAATCAGTTTCAGTTATAATTTTTTAAAACAAGTCTAATACTGATCATCTGGTTTTGACACCATGTCTTTTATTAGTGTACATTATAAGGATTTACATGATTTTTCTGACTTACTGTAACACATCTCATACAAATAATCCTTGATAGTCATAAGTATCTGGACACCTCTTCTTTTGTTATTGTGAAGAGTGTAATACAACACCTTTTCCTTGACAGTGTACATGCCCTAAACCTAGAGTGTTATTTTTTATTTATTTTTTGTTTTTGTTTTTACACACACACACATTAATTATAAAACCCTAACACTACATCCCTGGAGAACCCTGGAGGAAAAAAACATCAAGATATTAGTGTGCAAATTTGGGCCCTCGCTCTGCACAAAATACAATCTTTAGAAGTCTTTATTTCTGCCCCAAAAACAGGACACATCCGGTCAAGCACCTCTACATGGAGTTTACTGGCATGACTGACTGGAAGGAATAGTAGTGGTACACAGACTTTGCTTAGGTGTGTAAACAACTTTGCACAAACTTTCATAAGATTGGTTTGGACTAATCAGCCACTTTAGGGTGTTCTCAGGAAACGATCCTGCGGCCCTAACGTGAAAACACGTTTCCCCAAAGTCTGGTTCATTTTGATCAGTGTGAACACAATCGTTCCAGCGCTCTCACATTAGGCATGATTGATGTGTACCGTGCCCAGGAACCTTTTCTCCCCCTCTCCACTCTCCCCACTGGCCAGTGTATTTTAACTCTCCCTAATAAAAATAAAGAAGAGAAAAGGGAAGTTAACTATCACGCTATTGCCTCATATTATCGATATCCCGGGGAAAATGTTGTGCCTTCCTTCTGTATCAGCTATGGCTGTGTATGGCTACGCACACATGGAGATTTCAGAGCAGACAGACGGCACTGATGACGTCGCGTCTAAGCAGCGATCCAATCCCATCCTCAGGTATGACCGGCTTCCATGTCTGATTCGATTCGCACCCAGGATCACTCCCAAGAGCACGTCTTTTAAATCAGACAGGGGAACAGTTCCCGAGCGGGAAACGATTGTGTTCTCACTGGTCATGATGAACCAGACTTTGGGGGGGGGGGTCAAGTGTTCTCGTAAATGCTCCCGAGGCCTTAATGTGAAAATCCAGACAGTGGGAAACTCTGGAAAGCTGCGTTACAGTTCAACCCTGAGGAACACAAGATGCTCAGGAAGACTTTAAGCCTGTGTGTTTGATACAATCATATAGATATATAATAATGACAATGAATGATTGATGAACACTTCTGTCTAAAACATAATGTTCACGTGGTTTTCTCTCCCACCTATAGTAGGGTCGTGATCCTCAGGAAAGCGGTGACTGATGAACTGCATGATGATTGCTGTGTAGAGAGAGAGAGAAAGAGAATGGTTACATAACGTGATTAAGACACCCGAGCTGTGTGAGTGCACACTCCTCTCTCCCTTAATCCACTATTTTGACTCATCTCTCTCTCCCTCTCACACACACACCACAGATCTGCGCCATTCGCACCCTTTGTCCTGTTCCCATGGAGACAGTCTGAATAAAGTAAAACACAGTGAAATTATATCTTCATCTAATGAACAACATTCACACCTTTCACCAGGTGACACAAGTTCATCGCCATGGCGACAGAATGGCTGAGTTGGGGGGCGGTTGTCAGGCACCTCCCTGACGACCAGACGGAGCTGAAGAGCCTCTAAGCCACCGCCCAGAATGAGTGTGTGTGTGTGTGTGTTTGTGTATATATTAGACACTTCATACTGAAATGCATCAAAGTAACCGCAGCAATGAGAGAGACAGAGGTAGAGAGATAAGGACAAAAAATAGAGGTGATCAAACAGAAAAAAGAAAGAGATGAGAAACAAGATAAAGAACAAGCCAGACAAGAAGAGAACAAAAGTGTGTATAAACTCAATCTCACGGACACCTCTCACTCTAAACATTGTCTAAAGTCAAGGAGTCACCGCCCTGTGTGCGTGTGTGTATATGTGAGAGAGAGCAACTTATTGACTTAAATCAGCAAACAACATTAGGAAAAAAAAAGTGTAGAGAGAGAAATAGAGCGAATAATAGACACAAAGAGAGAAAGTTACGAATAAAGACAGACTGAGAGAGCGAGAAAAAAAATGACAAAGAGAGAAGAGAGAGAGAGAGAGAGAGAGAGTCAGTATTTACTCACCACTTTTACCCACACCTCCTTCGCCCAGCATTACCAGCTTGTACTCGCGGGAAAGACCGCCAACCCCCCGCGAAGACTCCATCAACACAGCTGCCCCATACACACACACGCACACGCAGACATATTAAGCTCACATTACACATGTTTGTCATTTGCATTATTTAACTGGCTAATGCTAACAAACTAGACTAGCATTATGTTCTGGGTTTTATTCACCTCAGGAATAATCTGACAAAAACAGAAATAAAACCACGACACAAATATAACCGGTGCAAAGCTGATTTCATCATGTCTGGTATACGTTAGCCGATAATAAACTAGAGAAACAGATAATGTTGATGTGTGTTGATACTCGCTGACAGAAGGTGCTTCACTGAGAAAGTGAATTGTACAGTGCAGTGGAGTGGAGTGCATGGAGCTCAAGGGCGTTTTTACACTAGTCACTGTACTGTACCCGAGACCACCTCTTCAAGCGCTTGTGTTCTCACTGACCAAAATAACCCAGACTTTGGGGTCAAGTGTTCTCGGAAACGATCTCGGAGTCCTGATGTGAAAACGCCCTGAAGTGATTTCAGCCTCAACGTGTTTCGATACAAAGAATCAGAACTAGGACGAATGTAGGCAATTACACAGACATACACGTGAATAGTTATGTCTACTCTATACTAGCAAGAGGAATCTCATGTACGGTATGTGGAAGTGGGCGGATAGCGCTTTTCTCTGACTTGGTTACTTATCTGGCTTTCAGACAAAATAAACCTTCATTTAATTTAATTGTTAGAATAGTATGGTAATAAAAGTAGAGAAAGAGAAAAAAAGGTCAGCCAAAAATCTCACCCAAAGGTTTGAAAACCCCTTCTATAAGGGGTTCATGGTCTTTCCTGATTTTTATTTCTTTCTACATTATTAAACAATACTGAAGACATCCAAATCACACAATAATCTCCTTTGAACAGTTGATGTGTCTGCTACTTATGAGGCTGGTAACTCTAAATGAACTTCTCCTCTGCAGCTAATGGTTGGTCTTGCTTTCCTGGGAAGGTCTTCATGAGAGCCGGTTGCATCATGTTTCACACAATGCTGTTCTAGCCGCTGACCTTCGTGTCTTAAAATAACAACTGGCTAAATTAAACGCCTTGCAAGCTGTAGAGTTAAAATTTCCCCTTAAGCTTAAGGAACTGAGAAACCCAGACCCGTTCCAAAATGACGATACGCCTGTGCACAAAGCGAGCTCTATGAAGACACGGTGTGTTAAGAGTGTGTGGGACTGGAAGAACTCGAGTGTCCTACACAGCAACACTCCAACACCTAGAGGAAAGCCTTCCCAGAGGAGTGATCAACAAGTACACAAGGCTCTCGTGCCTCAGGTGCTACAGCTACACAGTGTGTATACTACTTTGTGTAGCGTGTGAATGCAAAATACGGAACAAAAAAAAAAAAAAAAAAAAAAAGGATGCTGCATCGCAATCAGAGAACTGTGTCAACATGTGAGTCGACAATATACGTCCTGGTATAGTGTGTGTGTCTGTGTTTGTGTGTGTGAGAGGCATGTGTCGACCCCAGAGACCAAATTTGGCACAGAAGAGGAAGTGAGTCATTTGGTTAAACTATTCATGTGACAATGTGATGCACACAACATTAACCGCTGTGACCGCCAAAGCTTGAACAGATCCTGATATTGCTAACGTTACTTACTGCAGTAAGAACAGTTTATAAATAAATAAATAAATAAATAAATAAAAAATAATGCATATATTACAACATGGGTAACCTAGTGTTAGGTTAGAAAACATATTACTGAACTTTTCTGCTCATCATTACACAAGATTGAACATTAGACTGGATAGTGATGTTTTGTCTGTGTGTTTAAAATTACATTGAAAAAAAAAATCCCAATATTTCAAGCACAATTATCACTTTTACAACAATTATACCATACTAAACTCATTTTTAAAGATACTTATCACCTCCTATATTTATTAACAACAGCATGTTCTTACAATATTTTAAAAGGGGGGGAACAAAGAAAGAAAGCACCAGAGACGCTGGGGACGGAAATGCACCGAGAGCTCGCTCACTCGCACGCCGCTGCAACGCTTCCGTGTTCGGCGTGAGCCGTCAGGAAAGCTCGGGGATTCGAGATGAATCATAGGCCGCGGCGATTACATTAGTAACCCTTTGTTTATTTATTACACGATTCGCTGAGGCGTGTGTATTCCGGGCGTTTAGATATATTTTGATGATTTTTAATCACTTGGATATATCTGTCGATTATGATTTTTTTCATGCCTTTGTGTATGAATGTGTTAAATGTATTCATAAACAAAGAAGCGACCACAGAGCTGATAACCTTATCAACTTAACTTATCATCTTAACTGCACGCGTTAACAACAAATTGAAAGATTGTTTTTGCAGATTAATTTTTTTTTAATAAATGAATTGTGAGCAAGTTGTCTGACTTCAGGACAAACTTTTAGTAACTTTTAAACAACAAGCAGCTGCTTCACTTTGAAACTCAAAACAAATAAACTCGTGTGTTTTTACACTAAAACGACAACTTTAACAAGAACAAACCTACAAAGAATAAAACTTTTTTTTGCATTCATTAGCGACTGAGTTTCATGAGTATTAATCAAAAAAAAAAATAATAATAATAATAAAAAGAAACAATCTCTCACCTTTTGTCACAGTATCTCTGACGTCATTGTTAATGTAATATCAAAGCTTGTGATCATTTTGGATCAAAGTTGATAACTGGCAAAAATGCTGCCCAAGTGTAAACACACTCATACACTTTCACATATATGCACACATACATACGAAGCGTTGACGCGGGCAGCCCTACCGCTGGGTCCTAACGCCCGAAGTATTTTGGCTGGGTTAATACTTTTAGTATTACGAGATGGTATCAAAAAGTTTCGAGATCAGCTCTAGTTCTAAGCTCTGTTTTTTTTTCACAGTAGAATACGCTATTGACGGTATGGCCCCTGGGCATGAATTCTCGATGAACAATGCTGCACATTTTAAAAACACGATGAGCATGCACTTGGTCGGGCTGGAGACATGCCTCTCGTTTTTCGGTCGCGGAGATGATGGGCTCTTCCAGTGTCAAGACTGTTGCTCCGTCTCATGGTCGTACCCGTACACCCAAGTTTCTCACCGGTAATGACTCTTGATGGCCATTGAAGGATGGGTCATCCACGGACCCTGATGGTGTTCTTGGCACGGACTCCGATGCAATGTTCCTCCTGCTCTTGGGTCAACAGCCTGGGGACGAATTTGCAGCAACAAGGCGCATGTTCACATCACACGTGAGGACTGCCTGGACAACATCTCCATGCACAAGTTGCCGACGGTTTAGACATTTTCATGGGATCTCTCGTCGTCTTCCAGAGATGTTCTTCCGTTCTTGAAGTGTGCTTGCCACTCAAAACATCTCATTGCAGCATCGCCTCAAACTTGCTGAATCGTGTTAAACGTCCCTACGGCAGATTTTCCCAATTTCATGTAGAATTTCAGGTTCGCTCTTGGTTCTAACCTGCTGTCCATGATGAAAGCCGACACAGTAACGCCCGTGGTCAGAATAGCTCCAGTTGCACAGCTCCCGATGTACACAGGATGTCTTTTGCTATCTTTCGTTGCCCCCTGTGACTGTGCGTGCAGGCTTGTGCTGCCATCTGTTGGCGTGTTACAAAATTAGCCACAAAACTTTTTCATCTCTCTAATTCGATCAATGCGTTTACATGCATACAAATAATCTGTGGAGGCCAATGGTGTTTACCATTGTATTTATTCCCATTTTTATAACCGTGGTAGGAACTCTGGCCAACAATGTGGGAACGCCAGTTATCCCTAAACTGCATTTGATGTGGGAGAAAACCAGAGAACCCTGCGGAAACCCACCAAGCACAGAGAGAACATACAAACTTCCGTGCACACAGACCTGAGACTGTAATCGAACCCAGACCCTGGAGGTGCAAGGTGAGAGCGCCAGCAATTAAGCCATAATTTAATAACAGGAAAATTTTTAAGTTATTATTTCCTATTTTCCTTCTTAAATCAAGCACCTTGAAAGTCATTTCATACCACAACCCTGAAAAGTGCATAATTTTTATGTAACAGTACAATTCGGAAAGTAATTCTGGTTGTACCATGATAATTAGCGATTAAAAGGGTATAACATATTCATACACTTTTCGGCGCTTTCACAATAAGGCCCCTGGATCATTTCCGAGAACACTTGTCCGAAACGGTGGTTAATTTTTTTCCCATCAGTGAGAGCACAATCGTTCCGCACTCGGGAACTGTTCCCAAATCCACTGGAAAGGGTGGTCTCTGGAATGATACAGTATACTCGAGGGAAACAAATTCAATCTGGTGGCAATCGAGTGCCTGAGAACGGAAGTAGACGTCACCAACCTGTCCTCATCAATGCTTTTTTTTTTCCGAGCATGGTACAAATGAAACGTTTCTAATCTGAAAACAGCCTTAGACTCTAGTACGCTATTGTTCCTATAGAAACAGCTCATACACAGGGGCTTTATGTGGGGCAGACACTCTACATAATCTAAGACTAATAATAAACACACTTGTAAAGGGTAACAAAAAGCTGCCGCCAGGGTGTTAATTATCTGGGGTGTTAAATTGTGCTCTTAATGCGATAAACTGGTCTTAACACAATAAAAGCTAAAAACCTAAGATTGGTAAAGAAAAAAATACAGGTTTAATGAAGATAGAGAGAGACAGAGAGAGAGAGAGAGAGAAATTCAATGTTTTAATGACATTCTCATTTATTTTTTAAATAATGGCAGACAAGATAATAAGACTAATTTGTTATTTTCTGCAATGAAATTTCTATGTAACAATCAATATCTAGTATGAAGTGCTTTATTCTTCAAAACCTGCTGAATCCGGCTGGACGTAGTGTCAGAAAGACGTCTGCAGTGCTCTAGGGTCACTTGCTCAATTCATGCCTGACTGAAGATGCTTCCTGTAGATCATGACCAGAAAACGGTTTCTTGACCGCTACTTCTTTATTCCCCATTGTCCAACAGTTTCCTACAGGGGTTAGGTCTGGAGGTGACCCAGGCCATGGCTCCAAGAACACTATTGTCACGATTGTCACATACTGTAGCCAGTTTTTCACTCGTTTTTCAGTTCCTTAGCATAACCCTTCAGCCAGAACTAATTACTGGCTTCAGCTGTTTTCTTCACAGAGAGAGCTATAATACATGGCATATGTTGTCTTAATACCTTCTCAGCTACATTACCAGTCAAAAGTTCTAACTCTATTGTCTTTAATTTCTTTTGTGTCCCATAAACAGTTGATATTGAGATGTATCTGCTACTTATGCTTTGTAAAGCCTTCATAACGGCTCTAATCTGAGGGGCAGTTTGTTAACTGGTGATTTCTGAGGTAAGTTTGGTCATTGCTCGGATGGTCTTCATGACAGCCAGTTTCATCATGGTGCTTGATCGGTTTTGGGGTTTTCCTGAAAAAAAAAAAAGGTATTGTTCTAGAATGTAGGAAATAAATCCAAAAGTTTGTTTCCAAACTTT
The DNA here is from genome assembly GCA_011419295.1 of Clarias macrocephalus. Classification (NCBI taxonomy): domain Eukaryota; kingdom Metazoa; phylum Chordata; class Actinopteri; order Siluriformes; family Clariidae; genus Clarias; species Clarias macrocephalus. The sequence goes on from JAAGKR010003470.1 coordinate 8,144, forward strand.
CAACTAGTACTGCATGTGTTTTAGCCATTCACTGTGAAATGCGTAGGCGCTTTGCCTTTTTAACGATGTAGCCTTGATAATGAAGGCCTTTTATGTTTTTTATTTTCTTCACTTGAATGCCCTTGGATTTATTTTTCTGTGGATGTATTAATAAAAAATAGACAAATCAGTTGACTTTATGCCTTCATTTATTTATGTATTTATTTACTGACTAGTAAAAAGAATGGTGGCATGAGTGGTTAGCACTGTTGCATTGCACCTCCAGGGTCCAGGTTTGATTCCCACCACAAGGGCCGTGTGCATAAGGTTTATATTTTCCTCCTGTGCTTGGTGGTGTACTCTGGTTTCCTCCCTCAGTCCAAAGACATGCGGATTAGGCTAATTAGCGTTCCAAAATTGCCCATGGTGTGCTCTGTGAGTCTACTGAGTCTGGTCAATTATATTGTCATCCCAACTGCAATCTATGCCAGTGAAACATGGAAGACGCCTACCAGGATCACACGATGACTCGTCCAGCAGCGGTGGCTCCGGAAAATCTTATGTGTCTCATAGCGGGACCATCATATGGACCACGAACCGTGACCCGCCCCCTAAACGTGACTGAGCGACATGTGTGATTTGTGGGCCGTATACACATCAACCCCATCCACGGCACCCAAAATCAGCAACTCCATGGACAATCCAAAAGGGAAAGTGGAAACAATGCTGACCACGTGCAACATGGCGCCGGACCTTCATGGTCCTTTTTCTTGGTTGTTGTTCTTTTGTTGGTTTTGTTGACCGAAGATGTTGTGGCAAAGCAATCACGCTGGAGAAACCTGGCCACCCAATGCGCCAAATGGTGCAGGAGGTACTAAGTCTAAGTCTAAGTAAATGCGTGAATGAGTGTGTGAATGTTGACCAGAGATCCTACCACGGTTGTAAAAATGTGTCTTCACAGCTAAACGTAAGTGGAGACAGGCATTAACTTTTCTCTGGGACATTCAGTACCATAAAATCAAACTATAAACAGATATACGGTTAAAATGTGGTCTCCATGACTAAACGCATCATGTTCCTTGAGAGTAGATGTTAAATAAATCTGTCTGACTTGCAGAAAGAGAAAAAAAAAAGGCTCAGGTTTAGTGGATCAGTTTCGATTTTATTTGCATGTTCATTGTGTTAACCAGTTCACCATACAGTACACATCAGCATTAGTGTAACAGGTTTAGCATAGATTTATTACAGCGTTATGCACATCAGGTGTCATCAGAAGCGGTTTGTATCTCCACGTAAAACTCTTTGAATCGGGATGGAAATTTCGCTTTGCGTCTCAATTTATCGCGCAACACACGACAGCAAAGACCTGCGTGGTTGGCCTCTGGGGCTCTTTCTCTATTATAGAATAACAAAAATAAGGATGATAATAATCATGATAATATTATTAATAATAAATAAAGGCAGAAAGTGCTACTGCCAGATAGTGCATTAAGACAAACAATACTTTACAACTGCTCATATTTATTTATGCACATACAGTATAAACAAGCTTTGTATGCCAAAGAATCAAGAATGCACAAGTCAAAAATATATAATCGTATAACATTTACCGTAATTCGAGTTATTTTCTTTGCCGTCGGGTTGCTTTGTGCATTGAAAGGAAAAGAGAAAAGTAAAGCAGTGTTTAATTTTCTATCAAAACCTGGGTATAATTTAGGCTAATGGACACCGACCTACACTAAAGCAGGAATGTGATAGAGGAGCGAGTAATATTACAGAATATACTATATCACTATTTACGATGTTGAAGATTTAACTTTCCCTGTTGTTTCTCTCCTGCATGCACGCCACAAAATAAAGTATATCATATGGAGTTTTTTTGTTGTTGTTGTTGTTGTGAGAAATGTTAAACGTTGCAGCAGTGCATCCTGTGTGTCTTCTCAATTTAAAAACACTTGTTAATCAAAGTTTTAGTTTCGGATGTATTGGAAGCTCTTAAGGCAACTCAGGTTGCCTGGAATCGTAACGACGAGGCGTTTGAAATGAACCGGATGACTGAAACCCTTTACAGCCTTTAAAGGTGCACTCGGTAATCTTTTACGGATGCTGAAAAAAGAAATAAACAGAAGAAGACTGCGGCGAACAGATGTGTAATGCAGCCGTGCACTGGACGTTCCGTTCCGTTATTTAAGCCGTTTACATTTTACAGCCCCGAAATAAGCAGCGCCCGCCGACTGGAACTCATTCTGCATCCATTTCTAATCCTGAGCATTCGCTCCAAGATTTCAGACAGCGCTGGTTTCTTTGTGCTGCTCCCCATTAGCATCATAGATATTGGCTGTGTTTTTTATTGGCTGAAATAAACAACATCATGAATTATACTGCTCATATAAAGCTTACAGTACACACTGTACGTCACACATAACCGCTTTCATTTACATTTACGGCATGTGGCAGACGCTCGCATCCACAGCGATGTACATTTTTTAAATCTCATTATACATCTGAGCAGTTGAAAGTTAAGGGCCTTGCTCAGGGGCCCGACAGTGGCAATCTGGTGGTGCTGGGGTTTGAACCTAGGAACAAAATTCCATCTTAACCACTGATGTTCCCCTGATTTTAAGGATTACGCACTATAGTTTACGCTCTCAGATAGTGTGTGCTCTTTTTATTTTTTCGCCAGCGCAGTTGTGTATGTTTTTGTTCTAGTTGTTCTGTTTGGCTTTTATTTCTTAAAATTATTGCACACTTTTACTTCCTTGTTTCAAATCATCATGACATGGTATCACTTTGGGTTTTACGCTATCTTCACATTACCAGCACGAAATGACTCAAGTCAAATCTTTTACCCTGATGTGACACAGATCTGATTTGTCTGAGCACAATTCAGACTAATCCTACAGTATACCTATATCCAATATGTGGTCATGTGACCTGAATGAGCGCGCTCAGATCGGGACCCGTGCAACTTTTTGTCTCTGCCCATGCGTATGGCGCTCTCTAACGTCATCAGTCAATACAGGCAGCGCTGAGATCCTTTTTCTGGATTAACTGCCTGCCGTCCGTCAGAGTAAAAACGCCAAGCATATTTGTTGCTAAAGTCACATCCATCGTTTGAAATAAGGGAGTCGTGTTTGAACCCGGACACCGTATCGATGTGAGCATGCAGGTCCACGTTCGAGTCAGATAAAAGTCACTGGTAAACCTGAACGTGAGCCGTCATGACATGCAAATCTGATCTGACCAAAAGACTATGAGGCTTTTAATGTGAATGTAGCCTTAGTTATGTGTAGGACTCTATAATATCATCAATAAACTCTACACTGCCTTAAGTTACTATTAACAATGTCGCATTTGACGCATTAAACAAATTTCTTCGTTGGAATAAGACACTCCATGATTTAGCTCATGAGCTGTTCGCGGTCTCTTTTCGCGAAAGGTCAGCTGTCCACCCCCGGTGTGAATTCCGGCTGTGCGTGGATGGAGGAGTAACGGCGCGGGAAATTTAACCGCAGCCGCAAAGGTACGAGCGGCCGACTGTAAGCGATGTAATTAACACGAACACGCATTTCATTAATTAAGACTGCAGATATGAGCTGCCTCCTGCTCGTCTACTCTGCCTGTCCTCCCTGCCCACACACACACACACACACACACACACACACATGTAGACCTGACTATCACTGAGCCCATCTGTCTGAGTCTCTGTGTGGGAGACGGTGTGTTTCATCACCATCATCGCTGTTAAACTCGGCGTGTCTGAGACAGTCCTAAGGGAACGTGACTAAAAGAACAAACATGGTCAGTGGACAAATTTAGAAAAGGTTATGTGGAAAAGTAGTGTGTGTGTGTGAGATGGGACGGTCAGTCGTATCTGTAAAGGTTTTCAGTCATCCGGATAAGAGTGTGTGTGACACATGGAAATAATATAATTCTATTATAATTAGAACACTTTCAGATTTCTTTTCCCGCTTATTTAATTGAGCGAGCTGGGGTTCCCCTGTCACATGACCTTGAAGGGGCTGATTTATATTTCTTTGGAAAGAAGAAGTGTGTGACATGGAAATAATATAATTAGATGACACCATAATTAGAACATTTTCAGATTTCTTTTCCCCGCTTGTGTAATTGAGCGAGCTGGGGTTCCCCTGTCACATGACCTTGAACGGGCTGATTTCTATTTCTTTGGAAAGAAGAAGGAAGGAAGGAAGAAAAAATAAATACGTTTGAAATTTGTAGGAAGTTCAAACAGAGGAATAAAGAGGAGTTTGACGGTTTGTATGGTTTATAATAATCCGAATGGTCGTCGATATGATCAAACATGACGTCCGTTTAACATTTTTGCCTCCAGTGTCGGAGGGTTTCTCGCTTGGTGGTGTTTCCATAACATTGCAAAAGGCATTTTTAGGGCCCATCAGCACCAGCTATTACACCATTGCGCACGGGGCCCTCACACAAGATTTTGCTGCACGGTCCAGAGCGCAGGGTGCTTGGGCCCGCTCATCGCTGCTTCCAACTATATATTTGTTCTTGCTTAAAGTTAGATTTAAAACTAAGCATATTGGTTGCAGTTCTATGAGAGGAATGAAACGCTCCAGGACATGGTGACGCACACCACCAACACCACGTCACTACTGATTATTTGTATCCCTCACTCATATACTGTATATATGTAATGATCAAATATAAATCAGCCTTGGCAGTGCTTCCTCGGAGACATTTAAAGTCAGCGCTCAGGACAGGACAGAGCTCTCAGGCGCATCAGATCGTCTCGCGCCGTTCTGAGAAAGAGCAACACCTCTCCTCATCTACACTGTCCTATAAATCATGGGAGGACCAATCAGAGCCCTGGGTGAGGGAAGGGAACATTATGTGAACGTTAGATTCTTTGACATGGGACGAAAAAATGACATCACAGCTATTTGGTTCTCTCCATATAGTTAGATAAATAGATAGATGGACAGACAGACAGACAGACAGACAGAAAGATAGATAGATAGATAGATTTTTTTCTTTTCTACGATTACAAAACAAAATCATAAAGTGCGGGTATCTGCATATTCCTCACTCGTTATTCATGGTTTTTATCGCGGAAGGGTCTCAGGTGTGTTAAAAATCCGTTGTTCGGGTTCAAATGGGGGCATCTCTAGAGATATGTGGAGTCTTTCAGCATAAAAACAAAGAGAATCGTGAGCCTCTTATGATACACTTTGTACATAATTTTTTTTTTTGTTTGCAATAATAGGAAAAGCAGGCAAAGAGGTTTAAGAGTTCGGTAAAAATACACACGTGTTCGTAATTAACAGCAACATTTCGGAAACCCCGCTATGTACAACACGGCTGTCCGTAACCCGGGAAGAACGCGCCATTTTCTGTTGTTTTTTTTATTTTATTTCCTTTGCAGCTTAAATAATGAAGCACAAAGCCGGATCTAGTGTGTCAGAAAATCTCTTCGACTGTTTAGAAAAGCCAAATCTTTAATATCTTTTCTTTTTATGCAGATTCAATCGAGTGCCCTCGATGTATGAAAATCTGTGTTGCTTCATACTGTACGTAAATGCCCAAGGTTCTACCGAAACGGCACCTTTACTGTCATTTAAAAATGCCATGAGCTGGGAATTTTCATTGGCGTGCAAATTAAAAACATCCCCATGTCGCTTAAAGTTTAATTCGTAAAGCTAGTAAACTCGTATTTGTGTGTCTTTAACATGAATGACATTATTATTTAGTTTTAGACATTTGCCTTGATGAATACGCAGTTTGAAGCACTTCTGCTGAAAACGTTCAGTATACGAGGGTCGTTCAAATCAATCCAGGACTCGTGATGAAATTATGGTACGGCGATGAGACCTTTTGCTGCCGGGGTGGCTCGGAGCCCGTTGCATTCGTTCACGTGAGCATTCAGTGCCTGATCCTTGAAAATCTACTTGCGGAAGGAATCGACGCATCTGTCTGTTAAAGGAGTTCCTGGGAGGCCAGAGTTTCAGACGCAGTCCGATCATGGCTACTATAGATACTATAGAGTAAATGTTCTACCCTTGATGGTGTCCAAGCACTAGTGAAACACTGGGATAAGTGCATTAGTGTAGCAGCGGATTATATAGAGAAATAAATGGAGTTTTTAACTCATAACTGTGTTCTGTTATTGTGTACAATCAAAAGTCCTGGTTTGACTTGAACGCCCATGTTAAGTTAGCACCTTTGATTGAATGTACCTGGAAGTCACTGCATGGGATGATATCGAAAATGACATTTTGAGCACACTTTGTCTGTTTTAAGATCAAATTATCCAAATTTATGATCACTTTTTTTTTCTCCCAAAGATGATGCATCAACTTTTCCAAAAACTATGACTGTCGATTTTATAGCACGTTCGTTCCTGTTCCCAAGAGCGTTAAAATAGAGACGTACGTCTTAAAATATTAGCGCGCAGTCACTCTTTTACTTTGCGCTAACGCCATGCTAATGTTCAACCCATCTTCTGAAGAGTCTCTCAGAGATCTGCGTAACAATCAAGAACAAACAGGACGCGCATTATCACACCGTTTCCTGCTGCATGTGGGATAATTCACACGTAAATATCCCAGACACGTCCAGGATCAGGGCTGATTATCACAGATCTCAGTCAGCCTCTGTGGTTTATTCATCACTATGGAAACACTGAAGTTTGTTCAAGTTGTCGTGACGTTAAAAAATAAAAACCCTTTCAGGAGTCAATGCAGAGAAATCGGAAATAAATAACTATAATCATAAACGCTGTCAATGACTTAGAGGTTGAGCGTTTCTTGCTAGCATTAGCATCTGTGCTAGGAAGGGCTTTTTTACTGAATGTGAATGAAGCGGACTCTGTGTGGCCCAAACATGGTGATTAGCGTACCGTACATCCATACAAAAGTCACTCTAAGATGAACTGATGTGTGTGAAGTGACCACGAGTCATAATGATGCGTTCGAATCCGTTCACAGAATTTCATCAGAATGGCGGCCGTTCCCGAAGACTTTGCGCCTTTCTGAACGTTTCCCAGTGCGTTTCCCACTGTGTCGTTTCTTTTTCATGGGCTTCCGAGCCGAGGAATATTTCATTGCAAATGAAAAAGACGTCTTCGGGATCTTCGCCAAAGTAGAAAGGCGCGTGCTAACGTTAAACCGTAATCGTTAATAATAATAATAATAATAATAATAATAATAATAATAATAATAATAACTGCCTTACGTTTTCTCACGGGTTATCAAGCGATCATAATATTATATCAGAGAGACAGACCGGATTAGTCTTTAATTGTCCAGAATAAAGGACCTTGGTAGACAGCAGTCCTCGAGTCTTATCTTACAAGCGCTGCAGGACGATGGAGTCTACGGTACGTAGGCAGGATCCTTCCGATGAAACGCAGGAGTTGTTCAAGTAAAGTCATGCCTCGTGTGATGGTCTTCCTGACAGCCACACACACACACACACACACACACACACACACACTCACTGTCTCACACACACACACACGCGCGGATATATTCAGGCTAGGATACACCTACATGAGAAAAAGGGTAACAGACGGGTTGCTATCTTTATGGCGGTAGGATGGGGCGGCGCAGACTGTTAGAACTCGGACAGGTCGTGCCACTTGGCGATCTGCCGCCGCGGGTTGTCGCACACCTCCCTCCAGTGTGTGACGCCGGACGGCGTCGGGCTCTGACCCCCCAGCACCAGGCGGCCCACCACGGCGTTCTTGGCGGTGCGGTCGAAGTCGATGAGGAGGAACTCGACGGAGATGTCGGCCATTAGCTCGGCGGGAACGTCGTACACGAACGACTCGTTGAAGACCGGCTCCAGGGTGCACTTCTTCACGTGCGTCTTCTTCTTAGCGATGCGCCTGCGCCCGTAGAACACGTTCACCTTCACGTACGGGTCTGCGAGAAGGAGGGGAAGAACGTTCAAACTAGAGCTCATTCTGTGTGTGTGTGTGTGTGTGTGTGTGTGTGTGTGTGTGTGTGTGTGTGTGTGTGAGAGAGAGACAGTGTGTGTGTACTCACTGCCTGGCAGGCTGGTGATGTCCATGGTGGGAAGGTGTTTGGCTTTGAGCACCACCACGTTGAGTCTGTGCGTGGCAGGATGATAGGACAGAGACACCAGCAGCTCACCACGTCTCCCGCACTGCAGAGACAGAGGTCAGAGGTCAGAGGTCAAGCATCATAGTGCACATTTTGTCCTTAAAATTATGCCGAGAGTGTGAAAGCTTGACAACCGGCACGTAGTTCACGTTCTTAAAAGACGCAGTGAAAAGTTTTCCTCTCTCTCTCTCTCTCACACACACACACACACACACACACACACACACACACACAATTAATTGCTTATTTGCACCCCCTTTATTCCTCTTTATCCCCCTTCGCTCTGTTCTTCACACCATCTATCACCATCTCTTTATTTCACCTTCTCTCTCCATTTATTTTACTCTCTCCCTCTCTCTCTTCCATCTCATTACCTCCTTTACTCGACCTGTTCATCATCTTCTCTCTTTTCTTTCTCACTTTTCATCCCTCCATCTGTCTGTGTCCAGCCCGTCCCCTTTATCCTCTGTTCTTCTTTTCTATCTTTTTCTTTATCTTTATTCTTCCATTGATTATCCCTCTCACTCTCTCTTCCACCTCCTTTCCTATTTCATCCTCCCTCTTCATCATTCCTATCTTTTTCTTTCTCAATTTTTCATCTCTCCTTACTGTACGTCCATTCTCTCTTACTCATCTTCTCTCTATCTTTATTGCTCCATTCTCTCTCTCTCTCTTACACTTCCTTTCCTTTTATATTTGACCTTCTTGATCATGATCTTTTTTCTCATTTTTATCTCCCTCTCTCCTTTTATTGCTCTTTCTCTTTCCCTCTCTCTCTCTCTCTCTCTCTGTTCTACCTCCTTTCCTTATTAATACCCTCGTCATCACCCTCTAGCCTTTTCCTTATTCCTATCTTTTTTCTTCTCGATTTTTCTTCTCTGCTTATGTCTGTTTAGTCTGTTCGCTTTGTTTAGTCTGTTCGCTCTCCATCTTTATTGCTCCTCCTCCTTCTCTCACTGTATGTATTCAACCCTCATCTTCTCTCCATCTTTATTCCTCGATTCTCTCTCTCTCTCTTCCATACCCTTTCCTTATTAATCCTACCCTCTTCATCATTTCTGTCTTTTTCTTTCTCTCTTTTTCATCGCTCTCCATCTTTATCGCTCCTTTCCCCTCCTTCTCTCCCTCTCTTCCACCTCCTTTCCTCTCTATATATTTTATATATATTTATATTCAACCCTCTTGATCATTCTTTCTTTTTTTTTCTCTCTTGTATCCTTCCCTCTGTCTGTGTTCATTCCGTTCTGTTTATCTCTCTCCCTTTACCGCTCCTCTCTTTTCTACTCTCTCTCTCTCTCTCTTGCCTCACATCGAGGACTCCAGTGCTACTTCTGGTTATCACCATGGCGACTGACCGTGGGAGGCAGCCTGGAGCCGGTCTTGAACTTTCAGACACAGACCTTCTCTTTTGATCTTCACATGGGAACTAAACGTCCTCATAGCACTGGTTAAGCGAGAAGGATTTAACCTTGTCAGGAGATCTGGCTGGTGTCCGTGCGGAGAAGCCTTTTCATATTTGTTTTCTTTTTCCTTTTTTCAATTTTTATTTTTATTTTCCTTGAAAATGCACATCTTTTATTTAAAACCGAGTTCGGTCGTTGAGGTTGACGTCAGGGTCTGGTGTACTGTAGGCGCAGGAATTATTAAGGAATATTTCGATACCATTCGAATTATAACACTGTACTGTAAATTAAACAAGATTATCATGAGAAATGGAATATTTATAAACCCTTGGAAAAGGAATGGCAGCATTAAAAAAAAAAAAAAACAATAATTCCTGTGGTTTAAAAAAATTTTGATTGTTGTTTATCTCAACCAGAGAATATCCATGGAATATGATATACGATATACTGTAATATACAGTACTATGCAAAAGTCTTGGCACCCCCCCCCCCCGCTTATTATTTCCTCATATTTAGCTTCCAAAGCTCCAGACATTCCCGTATGTTTAATGTACTCTCGATTAATAGTTCTCCAGGCGTCCTGAAGGACTTTTTTTTTGTCTCTCGTATATTTTCTGTCCAGTCCCTGTAGCTGTGTAGTCTCAGAGGAATTTTAAAATTTTAGGGATTTTTCCGTTCGTTAAGCCACTTTTTTTAGTGACCTATGAATCATTCGAGCATTAAAAGCATCTAACTTAAGGCATGAACCCGCGAGAAACAGTGAGTGTAAACGATGACACGCCAGTGATTAGGCCGAACGCCGAGGGGTCGGAACAGGCGAGAGGGGAAATGAGGTCGCTGTTGAGGTCGGTACCCAGTTTTAAATTGTATCTTCAGGCACTGTGCAGCCTCACATTCACAATCGTTCACATTCATTTCATTTAATCTACATCGTTTCATTTCATTTAATATGAGGAAATGATGGGAAAAGACCTTTGTACACAGTATTGTATATTATAAAAGTATATATGACACCAAACGCGAGTGTTATATTTAAAAGATCATATTTTTTTTGATCGTTTGAAGAGAAAAAGCTTCATTTGAATAATCTACGTTTTCCTGACACAGATCAACAGTTTAGAGAAAACCTGCCTCCACTGCACGATGACATCGTCATGGGCGTGGCCTAATATTACACTTTTTTTCTTTCTTAAATATACATGTTTTTATATGATATAAGGCTTGCCAGAGAAAGTCCCTGTGAGAGAGTCAATACTGCTACGTGTGTGCATTAATATAAACCAGAAAAATAGCAACTGATCTAAACAGAAAAGTCGAGGATCCGTTGGCGCTGAGCGAGGTACAATTTACGCGCAGAGTAAGAGCGTGTGTATTGTTCATCCTGATTCAGTGTAGCGTAACAACTCGATTCACTGATTTAAAAAAAACAAACAAAAAAAAAACCTTCACTCTTCAGTCTCCAGCCGCTTTCTCTCGCAGAAATCCTGCCCTGAGATTAATGTGCAGCTTCGCAGAATGCTGCAGTCCCGCCTTTCTGTTCAGTGTCACATAAGCGTCTCCATCTGTCCTTGGTATCTACTCCTGCTCTCTTTTTCATCTCAAGATAAGATTTCACTTTCTCCCATCCAGATTACAGAGAACGCGCTCGCCTCAAACTAAGGAAGAAGAAACAGTAATGCGCGCCATCCTGAGGTAACATCAAAAAAAAAAAAAAAGCTGAGATCTACTGTGTCTTATAGATGGGGCGGAGCCGTCCAGGTTGTGACCACGCCCATCAGGATAGAAACGTATTAACTGAGTTAGTTGAGATGTTTAATGGAAACACATTCACCTTTTCATGCAGAGATTGTGAGTTCAATTACCGAGTAACAAGGGATGACATAATCGTTAGAGATGGGTTGTGGCGGGAGCGGGCGGGGGGGTTGGGGGGGGGGGCATCGATTCAGTTACAAATTGTAATTCTTTTGTGCCGAATCAGTGATTCCAAATTCAATTTGGAAACAGTTTTAACATTTATAATAGAGAAATGCATTTTTGTGGCGGTACATTATCAAGATTGCACATTTATTTATTGTTTTATTTTGCGTTATTTATTTATTTATTACATTTATATGCCACCAATCAGCCTTTTCCTCAAGACATGTGCTCAAGACTTTGGAGGCATTTGAGGAGGTCAAACATCACCTACAGGTGGCGTATTCTCAACTATTCCCGCACTAGGAGTGAATTATTTGCTAAGTTTGTTTAGAACTAGATAATAATAATGGTGGATGACAGAGGTACATTCTGTTTAATAAAACTGTAGCTTTTTGTCTAATTTCATTTTATGTTAAATGTTAAACTCTTGTATGTGAACTTAGTTTGTTTTGTTTAGATGCCGCATTGGTTTTTAAAAGAGATAACTAATGTTGGAAGGAAAACAGGCTACATTTAATTTAATATTTAAATGATGTTCAACTTAGTTGTAAACCTGTTGAATAAAGCTAAGGTATAAAACGTTCGAGTTCTGGCAACTGTTTTATTATTATTATTATTATTATTATTATTATTGTAAAGGTCAAGGTCTTAAAATTGGAAAAAAAAAACTGTAAAAAATGTGATATTGAATCAAAATATATAATTCTATTATATAATTATAGAATATAAAATCATGATACTTACAGATCGCAATATTAACTGATTCTGCACATGTGTGTGTATCGTGATAATGTAGCATCAGGTGGTCACTGGTGATTCCCAGCCCTAAGACCCAGACTGTCACATCTGCATATTTCAAGTCAATACTAAAATAATTCATTTTTATAAAAAAAAATTTAAATCATCAAGCAGTCATCAAACAACAACAACAAAAACCTTTATAGTATTGCTGTAAAATCCCCAGTGTTACATAAACACCCAGAGTGTTGATTTAACACTTTTTCGAGTTCATTTATGTCCAACTGGCCCTTATATAAACACTGTATGGTGTTGACGCAACATTCTGGGTGTCAAGGCGACGCTGGGGATTTTGCTGTTTCTATATCAGAAAACATATTGCGTCCTCATATACAGTGTGTATCAAAGAAAAGCTTTCGAAAGTCGTGATGTTTTTTTGTTTTTTTTGCCCTATAGCATACACCAGGCTTTACATCTCATAAAGGTTTGTTCATCAACACTTCTCAGTGAAGTAAAACTGATCATTATGGGCATTTCATTTAATCTTGTATACATTTTATTTATGTAGCACAAACTAAAGCACAAACTAAAACCAACACACACACACGTTTGAATCTCATTCTGTGTGGGAGTGTTTGTACAGCTGATTCGAGACCTTATAGGCCTGCAAATAAGAGCCGGCTCCTGAAAACCCACAGCGCCAGATGAAGATCTGAAGATGACAGCTAATCTCCCACGATGCTCTTGGGTGACAGTTAAAACCTCTGGCACTGATTGCTTGTTACGTAAGAGCGATCAGGCCACAGGACGCAACAAGTATCTGGCAGTCGATACGTTATTTTCTCTGACAGCGATGGTAGGAACGTGTGTGTGTGTGTGTGTGTGTGTGTGTGTGTGTGTGTGTATGTGTGTGGAGAAGTAATGTCTACTGATTTAAGTACTGCCTTCCGGATGGAGGCTCAGATGTCCTCCGAATCCAGAGATAATACACATCTTCATGGACACACACTCCCTCTCCTTACAGGAATATTGCTTAAATGAACCTCGATCAATACACACACTAGCAGTTAGGCAGCACTGGCTCACTGGTGTGTGTGTGTGTGTGTGTGTGTGTGTGTGTGTGTGTGTGTGTGTGTGTGTGTGTGTGAGCTGATCCCAGTAAGAATGCATGACTGATCTGGAGAGCGTTCACTCCGCTGCGTGTGATTTTTTGATTTTTTGAATATATGGCACGAGTTTACATAAACATCTTTTATAGCACGATTTATCACAATAATATGGCATAATTAAACTCTACTGAAAGGCTGTAAACATAATGGATAAAGTCTCTTCATGCATATTTAATTACGTGAGCATTTATTATACCGATTTTTAATGCGCCGCTAACAGCTTTCGAAAAATCAATAATAACAACCTCTCTCTCGGTCCTACGCCGGTTTCCTTCCCTCGACGTCCATCAGGCGCTATTTTAAAACGTTCCTCTACAGAGACGTCTTTCCTCCATTAGCTCGTTCTCTGCATCGTCATCCGCCTGTCTGGCTCTCTGTCATCATCTTGTTCACATCCACCCATACTCATGACAATCACGTCCAGTAGCCAGGACAACATGAACCGCTAATAATGTGTCAAATGTGCAGCATTACAGCTAAACCACCACAACCACCACAAGTCCCATAAAATCCCATACAGTTCAAACTAATCTACGTTACAAAGCACAAAATATGATTTGTTTAGGTGACAATACTCCAAAAAACTACCGACCAAATTACAACACTGTAAATAAAATACATCAGTTAAAATGAATCTACAGTGCAGTGATTCATACTTCAATAATAAATAGCAAAGCTTTGCCTCAAATATTAAGCATCCCATAAATAAACCTGAACCATGGTTGGTGCAAATCCAAAACATGACAATATTAACTATAACATACCTGGCTCAATTACAACACAATACAAACCACAAGCCCCCAAGCTAAACTTGAACATTCTAAGCTAAATCAAAGCAAGAAATGCCAATATAAACTACTACAGCCCCAGATAAACTACGACATTACAAGCCAACCAAGTAACCCTGACGTAAACTACGACATCCTCTGCTAAACTATAACATTCTACGTCCAATCAAAACACCACAATGTAAACTACAGCACCTCCATTTTAACATTCCGGGCTAAATAAAAACCAATGACTACTGATAAAAACTACATCTCCAGCTAAACTACTGTATAACATTCTAAGCAAAATCCAAACATGCCAATAGAACCTAAAACACCCAACTAAACTAAAGCATTCAATTCTACATCGTAGCTTGCCAATATAAACTACCACACCGCCAGATTAACTACAACATTGAAAACTAAATCAAATCACATCAATATAAATTACAACACCCCAGCTAAACTACAACATTCCAATACAAACTACAACACACCCAGATAAACAGATAAACAGTTAAACATCCCAAGCTGGATCAAAATATGCCAATATAAACTCAAACACCCCCCAGCTAAACTACAACCTTCCAAGCCAAATCAAAACACCACCTACACCAGCTAAACTAAAACATTCAAAGCCACATCAAAATGTGAAAATATAAACTACAACACCCTCTACTAAATTACAGCATTCTAAGCCAATTTAACACATGTGAATGTAACCTACAACACTCCCAGATAAACGGCAACATTCCAAGCCAAATCAAAACACACTCACTCACTCACTCATCATCTATACCGCTTAATCCTGTATTCAGGGTCACGGGGGGCCTGGAGCCTATCCCAGGAGACTTAGGGCACATGGCAGGGTACACACTGGACAGGGTGCCAATCCATCGCAGGGCACACAGACATACACTCACTCATTCACACACTACGGGCAATTTGGGAACGCCAATTAGCCTAACCTTCATGTCTTTGGACTGTGGGAGGAAACCCACCAAGCATGGGGAGAACATGCAAACTCCATGCACACAGAGACGGGAATCGAACCCAGACCCTGGAGGTACAAGGCGACAGTGCTAACCACTACACCACCATGCCGCCCAAATAAAAACACAGCAATATAAAATACAACACCCTCGTTAACTACAACATAAAATCTAAATGTGCCAATATAAACTATAACATCCCCAGCTAAACTACAACCTTCCAGGCCAAATCGAATCACTACAATGTAAATTATAATACCAATCAAATCAAAATATTAACTACAATACCCTCATGTAAACTACAATACAAATACAATACAAAGTAAAGTATACATAAGTATCTAAACAAAGTAAAACACCCAGCTAAACTACAACATTCCAAGCAGAACCACAACAAGTAAATACAAACTACAACAACACAACAACACAACAGCTAGAGAAAACTACAGTTTTGATCCAGACTTCAAAGCTCTAATATAAACCTTTTAAAGTAAACTTCATTGATTAAGTATAAACAACAATTACAAACCAAACTACATCGTATAGCTACATGTGTGTGTGTGTGTGTGTGTGTGTGTGTGTGTGTGACTACATACATATAGCTAATTAACCTACTACATTTTTTATATAAATCACAATACTCCAATATAATCTTCAACATTCTCAACTAAGTTATTCATAACAATTCAACTACATTACTCTAATAAAACCATTTCAGTGTATCTAAACTTTATTCGCACCTAAACAAACTACATACAGTACAGCATCCCTTTAGTGGAGCTGGTGCCTTGGCCCTCTGAGCTATCATTTCCCACTACTAGTGCCTTGGCCCTCTGAGCTATCATTTCCCACAAATTCGTTATTCTTCGCATATTCCAGCTTCTTTCTATTAGGCTGGGGTCAGAGCGCAGGGTCAGTCATGATACGGCGCCCCTGGGGCAGACAGGGTTCAGGGCCTTGCTCAATGTCCCAACAGCTGCAACCTGGCAGAGCTGGGGCCGCCGACCTTCCGATCAGTAACTTAGAGCCTTAAATCACTGAGCCAACACTGCCTCTCACTCAGTCACCACTGACCCTGCTTCTGCACATCACTCCTAGGGACATTGTGTCACTCGTGGCGAAACCAAAACACTAACCAACTGCACTAGTGTTAATGACTCTCTCCATGTTCTGCCTCACCTGTACGTTCCTCTTGGTGATCTGCTGGCTGATGTGCACCTTGCCCGCGCTAAGTTCAACGCCTGACAGCGACACCAGGGCCTCTCCGATTACGTCATCGCGGGCAAACCGGTCGAAACTCAGCACCAGGAAGTGCAGTGTAAGGTCAGCCAGGTCACTTATGGAAAGGCCATAGAAGGTGAACGTCTCATCAAATGACGGCTCCAGGGTCTTCCTCATCACTCGGGTCTTTACATGGTGCTTCTTCTCGGGCAAAATGCTCATCTTCACATATGGATCCGAGCTCCCCGTCTGCTCGTTAATAGCTGGGAGACCTCGTGCACCCACAATTGTCACCACCAGCGCCTTTTTGGGAAAGTTGTAGTCAATTGCAAGGTCTAGAGTGCCTAATGATGGTGATTCAAGGCAGAAGGGAGTCGGGGTCTTACTGGCCGATTCACAGCTGCTGCTCTCAGAGCAACAGTAATCTGCCCGAATCGGAAGTGCTCGCTCCAGCTTTGGGGGTACAAGGTGGTTCATCTGCAAATGAGCATGACCCTCGATGTCAGAATCTTGACTCCTTTGCCATGATGATGACCTCCGGCCTGCTCGTATGATCTTATTGGCGTTGCTGAGGGTCTCGGGGTAGATGCTGATGCCCTTGAGCATGTGAATGAACTTTAATGGCGGGTCAGTGGGTGAGTCGAATGGGCCGTTGCTTAGCTTAAACGTCATTCTGCGATACTGTCGCTGGCAGAAAGTCCATAGGAAGATGGCCACCGTCACCGTGACAATGAGAACTCCTGCACCAAGAAATCCCGCCAGGACTGGGGACACCTCTGCATAAGAGAAAGAGAAAAATATAGAGGTAAAATATATATTGTACCATATTACTGCAGAAATCAGGATGGAATAAACTTTATAACTCAGATTTAGTCATAGTCACAAGCTGAGACTAAGCGGATCATCACAGGCATAATGTTATTCGGCATAATACACAACCTGTGCAAGAAAGTAATAATGTTGCTTTCCGAAAATAAAATAAAAACACATACACGCACATGTGCGCGCACACACATTACCCAACCCAACTAGCAATGCTTGTGTATTGGTGTACAGCTTAGAGGGCTGTAGTAATGCAGCTACACAGTAGCTGCAACTTTCCAAATTAAGAGAACACATGCATTGCTAGCCTAGGATACTCTTAAGTCTACTTTCACATCACAGGGCACATTGTACAATTCTTTTGGTCAGTCCGGATTTGCATGTCACTTCTTCCTAATTAAAAGTGACTTTTATCTGATTCTAAAGTGGAATGTGTCTGTCCTCTGAAACGGCACATTTGTACACCGGTATGTCTTTGCTTGTGCCATCTGGGTTAAAATACACCATATTTCAAAAGACAAGCTTGGGATTTTGCTCTGGAGGACAGCAAGCAGTCAGTTGGTTGTATCTGATGTGTAATTTATGCATTTGTATTTTTATTAATGTACGTGTTTGTCTTTTATTATATTCGTAATCAGATCTGTGTTACATTAGGGTAAAAAATTTAAATTGAGTCATGTCAGGCCAAGGTTAACCTAAAACACTTAAAACATAACAGTCCATGCCAACCGATAATACTGAGAATAGCTGATACACCTCATGGCAGGCTAACTTACAATATTCCAAGCTAACATACCACATTCTAAACTAACAGAGAATATTTCAAGCTAACACCCAACACTACAAACAATATGCTGAGCTAATACACCACACTCCAATCCAACACACAACGTTCTAGTCTAATACACTACGATCCCAGCTTCCCCACAACATTTCAGGCTAGTGCAACACACTCCAAGCTAACTACAGTATTCCAGGGTAGTCTCTCCAAGCTACCCTTCAGTATTCCATGCTAGCACAGCACACTCCAAGCTAACCTTCAGTATTCCATGCTAGCACAGCACACTCCAAGCTAACCTTCAGTATTCCATGCTAGCACAGCACACTCTAAGCTAACCTTCAGTATTCCATGCTAGCACAGCACACTCCAAGCTAACCTTCAGTATTCCATGCTAGCACAGCACACTCTAAGCTAACCTTCAGTATTCCATGCTAGCACAGCACACTCCAAGCTAACCTTCAGTATTCCAGGCTAGCACAACAAACTCCTTGCTAACCTTCAGTATTCCAGGCTAGCAAAATAATGTACTCCACTGCAATGTGAGATAATGATAATGTGAGATAATCATCAAAACACACACTCAAGACTGAAAGGGATATCACTAATCAAGCTAACATAAAACACCGAAAAATACACCAAAGCAATCAAAAGTTAATCAAGAAAAATTACAACAATCTGTAAAACTATAATGCTTCTGATCACACCTAAATAAAATTACTGTACAATTCAACTATACGCACTCCTGAAAAAAAAAAAAAAAGAAAAAGTATAAAAACCAATCCGATTGTGTATTCAAATGAATATAACTATTACTCTAACTTGTGAAATATTTAACTGTTTTATTGTCCACTTAAAGTTTTCATACAATTTTCATAACTTGTCAGGAGTGACCCGAGAATGAGACTCTGAGAGTCTGACCCAGTTAGATGTGCGACAGAGAGGTTACACAGTCGTCTACATCTGTGAGTGTGTGACATTTCAGTTCTTTTTCATCTCTTATATATAATAAATAAAAAAAAGTCACATCATCCTCGCTCGTGTGATGTGTTAAACAAGCAGTTTACCTCAGATACTCTACCTGGAGTAAGAGTTTTTTTTTTTTTTTGGTTTTTGTTTTTTTATCCACACAATTCCTTTAACTGTAACAAGTTTTTTTCTGTAGTTCTTTCTTCAGAGCACAGCTGAAAAACACTATGTGGGTTATGAGACTGCATGCTTAACACCCCGAGCTGTTTCCTGTCTTTTAGGGCGTATGGTAATGCTGTTTAATGGGACGGATGCTGAGAGCAGCAGTTCTCTTAATGATCACAGACGCCCGATGAAGAACGATCTGTCTGTGAATCGCTCAGCATAAAAACACCAGCAGCTGAATTTAGGCAATGTGTTTATATGTATGGGTTAGTTACAGCAACAATGTCTGTTTTCCAGCTGTATTGGGCTCAATGTGCACCATTCGTCTTATTAAATCATGTATGAGATTAGGTTTATGAAGACATAATGCACATATAAAACAAACAAATACAAATTTTCTGGTGATAAGATCAAAATAGAAAAACACACTCATAATCATGTTTAAATTTCGTCATCATTTTTATAGTTATACAGCAAACATTCTACATAATTTATGGACCCTGGTAAAAAAAAATGCGAAAAACATACAGTACTGTGCAAAAGTCTTAGATGCCCCCCTTTTTTATTTTTTT
The DNA here is from genome assembly GCA_011419295.1 of Clarias macrocephalus. NCBI lineage: Eukaryota > Metazoa > Chordata > Actinopteri > Siluriformes > Clariidae > Clarias > Clarias macrocephalus. Next base: position 27,741 of record JAAGKR010003470.1, read on the forward strand.
TTTTTAGAAAATTTATTATGCATGCTTATTTTATAATTTTGTGACATTTTTATTCTGAGAAGGCCACTTCTCAGATGAAAAAAAAAAAAAGCTGCTGGGTTTTGCTGCATGAGAAAAAGAAGCAGGTGTCCTCAGAAGCACTGTGGCTGGTTCTGCAAGATGTTCACTAAAAGCAGCTAATTCCCTTATAGAACTGCACAAATTGTACCTTAGACTCTATTTTAAGCAAAGGGTTATCACACAAATCATTGACTTCATTTCATTTACTGTTTACTGCTTTTTACAGCATTTTTTATATAAAAACTTTTTTGAAGACATCCTTGCTCTATAGTAGTAAGTCTCCAGTGTTAATGCCTTGTAACAGTCAGTACGTTTAACATCATAGAAAAATATTTTCTTAATGACATAAACTGAAAAATGTTTTTAACCTATTAACCTATTAAATTATTAACTAATTAACCAGAGAGCTGTGAATAGTAGACAGACTGTTGGTTCGATTTCATTTTTATTTTTGTGCAATACGATTTTCAGTTCAACCCAATTTGCTAGTATTGTCTAATATCTGATTTATTAGAAAAAAAAGTATTAAAACTACTAAAAAGTGTCTAACATGCATTAAAATGTTATGCAACATGTATTGTTGATATTTTAAAATGTCACGCCTTATACACACATGCGTTTTTTCCTGATACAGTGGAACCTCAGATTGCGAGTAACGCGGTTTACGAGTGTTCCGCAAGACGAGCAAAGATTTTTAATAAATTTAGACTTGAAAAACGAGCAAGTCTTGGTTTACAAGTGGCGAGTATCATGTATCACGCACGTGTGCTCTTGTTTTGACACCGAGCGTCACGTGATCACAACTGAGCCAATGATTTTTGTCTCTCTTGCGCTGCGGAATTGTGGGTAATCGTCTTCCCTGCTCGGTTTTAGTGTTCGTCTCTTACTGGTATAATCAGCATCTCCCACTCTGTTTCAGCGTGTCTCCTATGTGTGTGCGTGCGCGTAATTTGACCCCGACACACACACACACACACACACTCTCGCCTTTACACCCCGCTCCCCGGCTTCATACACACATACATACATATTCTTTTCAAAGGTAAAGTGCTGGTTCATTTGTTTTTTGTTTTTTTTACTTTACAGCAGTGATACCGTTAGTATGCGCTCATGCGAGTGTCATTAGAGAGATTTCTTTTTTTTACCGTTAAAACAGTGTTTCCGTTGTGTGTGTGTTTTTTGTGAAACTTAAAAAGCGAGGTAGGGAGAGGGAGGAGGAGGTTTCTTGTGTCAGACGAGGTGAGGGAAGGGGCTAATTCCACACATGGCGCCTGTACATGGCGCCTGCGCGCACACACGGAAACACTTATCTGTCAGGATTTATTTTTTACTTTTTTTAAAGGTAAAGTGCAAGTTAGTTTGTATTATTTTTACTTTATATATTGTATTAATTATTTTTTTGGGCTGCAGAACAAATAATTTGAGTTTTTATTATTTCTTATGGGAAAATTCAATTTGGTTTACGAGTGTTTTGGAACACGCGCCTGCTTCTGGAACAAATTATGCTCGTAATCCAAGGTTCCACTGTAATTGCCTGTACCACACTCCAGTCCAGTAGATGGCAATATTGTAACAACTGCTATAAACTCAAAGTAGTATAAGAAATTATACTCACAAAATGCCAAATATGAAAGTGTTTTGCCTTTTCTGGAAACAGGAACTAACTTGTAACCATAAAAGGATAAAAACAAATGTGTTGTTTTTAAAAATTGTCAGAATTGTTGACTATTTTCTGCGGCATAGAAGGAATAAAACACTTTAGGACCTGCTGTAAGAAGAAAATAATTAACGGGAAGATGGTAACAGTACGTCCACTAGTCATATCCGTACATCCTTGATTATTTTTCATTAACAGCACCATCTGAAGTGATGTATTCCTTACTTATTAACCAGTTCAGATGAATAAGTTAGCTAAGTAGCTATTCAAGTCTCAGCTCTAAATAAGGGATTGTTTACTAAAAAGGCTCACACAAGTCAAATGCTTGTTTGTTTGTTTTTTAACATATAACTTATGGACTGAAAAAATGTACTGAAATGACTTACTCAGAGTTTGGGAATATCTGAGTACATTTACTTTTTACTATAAGTATTTCATATATCTGTACTTGAATAGTTTGATTTGAGGACAATTTTTACTTTTAGTACACTCCATACTGATCTACATTTCTGCATGACGTTGCTTTAACTGTGTGACTTCCCTTTCCTTGGAGACATGTCTAATAATGCAACAAGGGTTTGAAATAAAAAAAGGCTAATACAAGCTGTGTACTTTTGATACTGAAGTAAAACCGAAAGTGAGTACTTTTGGACTTTTACCTAAGTACACATGTACAGTATATCAAGGGTTGTGCTGAAATTACTTGTTTGTAAAAGTTCCCAATTAATTTACAGTAGTTGCTGTTCACGTCTGGTTTGTTTAAGCACTGCTCGACTGTTTTGGTCTCACACTTGTTCGGTCTTTCTGCGTCACCTTCCTTTCTCCAATTTCTTACTTGTCACAACTCCCTTTTCTCTCCTTTATCTCTCTGTCACTCTTCTTTCCCTCCCTCCTGTCCTTCCCTTCGTCAGGTCGCCGTGGTAACAGTCGTGCCATTACGGTCATGGCGGGGCGAGCTGATTGAAATTCTGCGCTGGGCTCCGGGTCGGTGCGCAGATGAGAACAGGACGTGTCGTAAAGAACCTCAGCACAAGAAGCTTTTTAAAAAAGCCAGGAAAGGAGAACATACAGCGGAGGGAGATCATAAAGAGAAGAGCGAGACTGACCAGGAAATCACAAATGAATAAGGAAGGGCGTGGCTTCATCTGTGCTTGTAAATCCCAGTCAAGGAGGCAACAACCATTCAGGGAAAACAATGTTCACAGATGCTTAAAACTCAGACTTAACATCTCAAATTAGCCAATGCCAGCACATGAAGTATGACATTATAATATAAATTAAAGAAAAATCATAATAATAGAATCTAAGAATTATTGTCTTGGGTATTGTGCCAGTAGGGGTGTGGTTGATAGAGGGGATGTTGCAGTGGGTAATGAGTGAGTGACTACACCTGGGTACGATTAACACTGACCTGTTTATATTTCTTTTACATTTTACATTTCTGCCAGAGAATAATTGAATATTTTTACACAGCATCTTGGCCAGGTGCAGTGATATTAAAGGTGAGCTATTAAGAAAAAAATCACTCTTTTGTCATTTTTAGGTATCTATGTTTTTTTTTTTTTTTGTCCTTTTTAATTTTTGTATTGGCTGAACACAACAAGCCGATTAGATTCGCTCCCCGTTATGATCCCATATAATAAGATACCCCTCCTCTAACTTGTTACTCAGCTCTGCAGTTCTCTGGGGGTGGGGGATGGGGGGGGGGATCTGGGGTAGGGCTGTGGCTCAGCAGTAGCTCATTTACGTAGACACTGAAACGGCATATTTGGATGAGGAGTGAAACAGAGGGAATTTGAGGTTGAAAAATGGATGAAAAGTCTTTCACACACAAAAAAAATTGTGAAATATGGGACCTTTCATACAGACCCCTTCTTTATTAAATATAATGTAGGGCTGCATGATTTGATAAATAATAATAATAATAATAATTTAAAAATATTATTTTTAGGCACATCGCGACTGCAATATTTAACTAGTAAATGTACATTTTATATTTATATTGAAATGTACTTATCCAGGCTAAAAGCAAATCATGGCACAAGTCATCCCATTAAAAGGATGTTTGCTTATTTTTATTTAGCAAATCGAAAGTATTTAAAAAGAACCTAAATTTAAACTTCTATTATTGGCAAATGCTACATAAATTCCTGACGAGGCATACATTACCTGTAATAAATTGCAGCCTTTCGGCATTAAATAACTGCACAGGTGTGTATTGCGGCTTTGATTTCTATGAGATTAATTGAACATCATTAATTATACAATGCTTCTCCTTCTGACCTGAACCGAACCTAATCATTTACACCAGTGCTGATAATCGCACACTCTCACACACACGCACACACGCCCGCGCTCGGACACTTGACCCCACCCTACTTCTCTCCACACAAAGGCCGCCTGTCTCTCCTCCTCGCTTGTTCACTGCGACCCCCTGAGAGACGTCGATGCAGATGATGTCACTGTTTTGGCAGCGTTGTAAAAACCCAGCTGCTCCCGCTGCCTAGATACGACCCCCACTAGGGAGGGAGGGAGAGAGAGATGGATCGAAACTACTCCTTCACTCCTTACTCTTTCTCTCCATTTCATCAGTCCTCCGCAGTCTCACACTCACTTTGCCTTTAAATGACTCATTAGGCTCTCTGAGTGTGGACCAGGAGGAATTCTGACACCGATTCATCGCTTTCTGTCCCGCACACAGAGTGTAAGATCCGACATTATTTATGACGTTGTTTTTCACGCGAACAACTATCGATTAACGCACGAAACCTCTTCCACTTCCTTTATTTCTCGCCATTGAGCTGTGGATAGAACAGACCCGGAGGCGAAACATGAGGCACCGGTAGGAATATTTTAATTCACACACACACACACACACACACTTCAGGCCTCACGTCATTCTCTGAGCACTTTCTCCCAGAGAGTACTGCATCCTATTAGGACGAACGCTTCCTCTGAGTCATGTCTTTTTGAGGCGGAGTGCTCACGGACTAGGAAAAGGAAGTGCCGGAAGGTCGTCTCGTCCTATCGCGCTTATCGTCTGTGGGATCTTCAAACACTTCCGACCGTTTTTCCACTGAAGCATCTCAATAGAGCAGGTCACCTTGGCTGCCTTTCAAAGCTTTACTTCTACGAAAAATATACCGAATAAAGACAGTCCACTTGAAGGCTGGTCTATTTATTTCAACACCATAATCGATGACAGGTTGGGATATGAGGGGCAGTTATTACCATGAAGTGGAGCATTTTTCCAAAAACAGAGCACTCCAAAGTGTTTAATTCCACTGGAAAAAAAAAACAGGCAGATTCGTGACTGATAAATTTACCCTGGGACGATGAGGTGTAAAACTGAACCTCATTGGTCCCCCGCTGGCAAGATCAGGACCACACCCAGCTTTCACACCGTGACACGTGTAGTGAAGACCCTATTCATACAATCAGACATGAGGACTAATGGTGCGTGTGCGGGTGCACGAAGCATGTGAGGAGAATTAAAAAGCATCATCAATCTGCCCATCACTGGCACTAGTGTGTGAATCACAGGAGTACATAAAATAGACAGGAAAGAAGACGTAGTGAGGGAGGACGTGATGAGAGCGGAGGAGACTGAGGAGGCACCAGCCCACTCATGGTGTCCTTCAGTGTCCTCTCTCTCTCTCTCTCTCTCATACACTTCTGATTCTGGATAAACCGTGATTACCCACAATGCCACGTTGCATCTCTCTCGCTAATGCGAGCGTCTCTGCGCTGGCACACACTCGGCCTCGGAGCGCACAAAGAGGCTTCTTACCGTCACACCACATGTCATAACATTACAATTCAGCCCGTTGTTGCCCTACTGCACCTTCCAAATGTGCCACTCTCTCTCTCTCTCTCTCTCTCTCACACACACACACACACGCACGCAGAGTTTACATCATAGCCTATATAAATATATCCTGATTAATAGAAGGCCTTTCTAGCTCAGACATTCTTCCAGAGATGGAAATATTTTATGGTCAATAAAGTATGCAGTCATCTATTCATCCATCCGTCTGCTACACATATGTTAAGTGCATCCATCCATCCAGCCATCCGTCTGTCGCTTCCTTCTATCATCCCATCCATTGATTTCTCCGTTCCAACCCTCCACCCACCCACCCATTCAACTATCCATCCATTTGTCCATGAATTTATCCAGCTTTCTGTCCATTCTATGCATGGACCCTCGCCGTCCATCCATCCGCTGTCCATTCATCCATCCTTTCATAATCCATCCATCATTCAATCATCCATCCATCCTTCTAGCCGTTCTTCGACCATCCATCCTTCCTTTCGTCCAACCACCCTTCTATCACATCCTTTCTTCCATCCATCCATACAACCATCCTTTCACCATCCATCCATCTATCCATCTTTCCATCCATCCTTCCACCATTCATCTTTCCATTTATCCAGCCATCCTTACACCATCTTTCCGCTATTATTCCATCATCCTCCCATCAACCCACCTTTCCATTCTTCCTTCTACCATCGAGCTGTCTACTGTTCTTCCATCCTGCCACCATCTATTTTTCTATCCATTTATCCATCCATCCATCCACCATCCATTCATATTTCCATCAATCCTTCCAACATCCATCAATCATTATATCATTCATCCCTGTTTCTATCAATCCTTTCACCATCCATCTATCATTGTCCATCCATCCATCCATCCATCCATCCATCCATCCATCATCCATCATGCTATGTTTCCATCAATCCTTCCACAATTCATTCATTCTTCTTACATCCTGTCACCATCCATCTATCTCTACTCAGTCACCCATCAATTTTTCCATCCATTTTATAAACCAATCCATGTGAATCCTTTTACCTACCAATCCACAGCCCTTCAACCATCTATCAGCCACCCATCCACTCATTCATTTACCCATTAATTTCATTCAACAACACATCCCCTATCATTCATGCACTCATACATTTACTATCTATCTATCTACATACTACTTCTATCTATCTATCTATCTATCTATCTATCCAACTGTTCAACCACCTATTCATTCAACCATCCACCCTTCCATTTATCTCCCCATGTTCATTCACTCACACCCCGTCCACTATCCATCAATCCATCATTTATTCCTCAATCCTTTCATTCATTCATTAATTCATTCATTCAATCATTCATCCATTTAATTCATCCATATGTCTACATATCTTCACCCCCCATTTATTAATCCATCCATGTATAAACCATCCATTCACCCAACAATCAAAGATTCAGCCTCCTCGCCTCTCCACCATCCATCCTCTTATACATCTTCTTACACTTTTATTCCCCCTCCAACATGCTGTCAGTACATCAATCATTGCTTCATTTTGAAAAGTTTGGCATTTATCACATTACCTCATCTTTTATCCAGAATAACAAAGAAGTAGAGGGTGTAAGAGAAGCCAGTCTGAGCTCAGAGCTGGAATGTGTGTTGAGGATCTGTCTAAACCTCTAGCCATGATTTCCACTGCAGTCCACTTATAGGTGAGGAATGTTTAGGAAGCGTGTGTTGTTCCAGTTTTGCTAATGACAATTGCTTTTCTGGCAAGGTCAAAGTTTCGTAAATCAATACTGACGTTATATGATATAATCAGAGTAGACAAATCATTTGATTTATATTGAAATTGTTTTGTTGGATTGGATTGGATTGGATTTCACAGCTCAAGCATCTCAACAGCGTGATCTGAGTCAAGTTCAATCCGGGACAAGCAGCGATCAGATTATGAGCACCAACTCAGGGGACGAGCTGAAGACAAATAGTTCCTGTAAGCACGTCAATACAAATGAATCCCACACAACTCTACATAAAGTCATATGACAAAGTAAAGGTCTGTCTTTGTCTGCAAAAGTGCTTCGGCTCCCTGCTTCAGCAGTGGTCATCCACATGTTGTCATGATGTTGTGCTATGTTCTGGGCTTGGGTGTTCATGAACAGGCATTCAAACCAAACTGGGACTTTTGATTGTGCAGTCTAAAGGAATCCAGTTCTCTACATAATCCCCTGTTACACTAATGCACTTATTCCAGTGTTTCACTCGAGCTTGGACACCATCAAGGTAGAAAGCCATGACCGGACTGCCTGCTTTATGGCTGAACCAATGGCCTCCCAGGAACTCTTCAATCAAGCTACACAATCAAAATTCCTGGTTTGACTTGAACGCCCTTGTATTAAAGGTTATTTCTTTTTTTTTCCCCTCTATCGTCCATTCATATATATATATATATATATATATATATATATATTTTTTTTTTTTAGCTTCAGCTTATAAACCAACTTTAAACGTCTCCTCTAGATGACTCTGACATCATGGCAGCTGAAAAACACAGTTCTTAAAATACACACACATGAGTCAGGAAAAACATCACCCACAGTCTCCAGCTCCTCACCTACAGAACTGTACAAGCCTGATAATAAAGTGTTACAAAATGTGTTGTTTATTTTTAAATGTCGGATCGGTAATAGGGTGAAGATACCCAAGTTTTAAAGATTAAAACGTGAGGCTGGTGAAGGGCAGATTATATCTGTAGTTTACATAATAGTAGACATAATATCTATGTTTACAACCTGTTTGATAATGAGACATAAATTGTTTTTGTGGGTGTTAATATATGTAATGTAACTAGAAATAAAAAAAAAGTTTCATTCCTTAATAAAATTATTTACCTCTTACAGCACCACACCCTGTGATTATTCTGTACAAAGTATTAAGTAAAGTGCTTTTTTTTCTTTTCATCTTAGCTACTGTATGTATTTCATGTAAAGCAAGTAGAAGTTAAAGCTGTAACGTAGTTCTAGTTATAAAGCGAATCATATCTAATTATCTATCTACAATTCTAATCACACAATGTATTAAAGTTGGCAACTTTCCTATACAAATCAAGACGATAAAGAGTAGATGATGAGCAGCATTACGTCATCATGCCACCCTTCTCTCTCTCTCTCGCACACAAACACACACTCATTGCAGTGCACTTTGTATCTCAGATCTGCAGATATTCTTATTATTCGGCACAACAGCTAAAACACACATAGGCCTGGACACCTACACACACACACACACACACACACACACACACATATTTTACAGCACAATGTATAAAGATACATTGTTATGCGAGGTTTAGCTAAAAAAAAAAAAACAATTTAAAAAGCACCATAACTCTGAAAGTATTTTTTTTAAATGAGTAAAATTCAAAATAAAGTCTCCCTGCTCTGCTCAGCTGTAAAATATAAATATGAAAATATTTATTATTATTATAAAGCTCACCTGCTTGCCTTAATTGTTATTATGATAATAATTGCAATTAAAATAAAAATATCATAATAATTTTTATATTTATAAGCTGTTCACTTTAGCTGTTATTATAATAATATTTTTTTATTAAAATAATACTTATTATTATAAAGCTCACCTGCTCACCTTAGCTGTTGTTATAATTATAAAAATGACTTAAAATAAAAATATAAATCTAACAATAATTATTATAAAGCTCTCCTGTTCACTTTAGATGTTATTATAATAATAAAAAGTATTGACATATAATAATAATGATTATTATTGAAATAAAATTATGCATCTACCAGTAATTATTATAATACAGATCACCTGCTCACGCTGTTATTATTATAATAAAAATTCTCCACGAATAATAATAATAATAATAGATTTTTTTAGTATTATTATTATTATTATTATTATTAGTAATGATTTATAGGGTGTTACAGAGGGCTTACCGTAGGTTGGGCTCAGACTCGCTATCTCAGCCATTTTAGCAGACTGCGTTCAGCAAATCCAAAACAAATAAATAAAAAATTAAAGAATAAAAAAAAATAATCATAAAATAAAAAACGAATCCCCCTCTCTAGTTGACCTCCATGAAACCACTGCTGTAATCTATGTGTAGATGTGTTTGTAATGTTCTGCTCCGGATGCTGATGAGCCTGGCCGAGCGCACTCCCGCACCGAGGGCGCTCCGTCTTCCTCAGCCGCGCGCTGCTCGAGGACGCGTACGGGAACGCGCATTGGGAACGCGCTGTGCTTGTCTCCGCTCTGGTCCAGTGATGCTGCTGCAGCGTGCTCCCTCCTGCGCTGGATTAGCTGTCCTGACTGCCTGACTAAAAATGACTAGGATTAAAAAAAATAATAAAATAGAAAAATATGTAAACTATCTTTTAAGCAAAAATAAAAAACAAAATAAACAAGGCACACGCATGCCCTTATTTTACATACCTCTCACCCTAGTTGGAGAGTATATCCCAGAAAACATTGCGGGCTGGGGGGGGTGACACCCCTTTGGATGGGGTGCCAACCCATTGCAGGGTACAAAACACACAGTACAGACAATCTGAAAACACCAGTCAGCATACTGTCCATGCCTTTGTGAAATGAAACATGTTTTGTTTTTCCTTGTTTCTCAACAAATAACCTGGACGATATGTATAACGTGTGTGTCAGACACTGAGAAAACTTTGGTCCAAGGTTCAAGTGGCGTAGCAGTTAGCAACTGTTGCCTTCCACCTCCTATGTCTGGGGTCAAATGGGTTTGTGTACATGCTCTCAGCTTTCCTTCCACAACGACAAATTGTTCCCAAATTGCATTTCTGTGTTGTGTGAATGAGCATGTGTGTGCATGTGCCCTGTGATGGATTGGCACCCCGTCCACGGTTTACCTCAACTTCTGGAATAGGCTCCATACCCCTCGCAACCCTGTAGACGGGATAAAGCAGTCTCATTAAAAAAATAATAATAATGTTGAACCCACATATGTGTTATGAGACTTATCTACTAATAAGGACTGCACTATGATCCGTGTATGTTATGAAATAAGTGTTAAGAAAAAAGTTGGCCTTCAGTTTCCACAGGTTATGGATACCACAGGCAACACAGCTATAATATGAGTGCTTATTATCAGTTACTAGATGGTACCTGCGGCTCCACCCGCATGCAGATCCTGATGCCTACATGCTACCATTAGCTGCGAATCAAGTGTGCAGTCAACTCGCTGGCGCTCCTCGCGCTGCTTCAATGTTTTGCAATGTCGTTCCCAAGCCAGCATAAAACAGGTGGATCAGTTACAGATTAGAGTTCCACTCCATGTGGCATGTTGGCGTAGTGGACCACTGCGGCTTGTGCTCCAAGTTGCCTGAGACAGGCTCCAGGCCTGCTGTAACCCTATGATCTTGGTATAGAGAAAGAGTGACTGAGTAAGAGTGAGTTCCACTCTGAGAATTATGAATATCATTCTTCACAACTCTCATCAATTTGAAACATTTGCCTTGTTAAAATCCCAGCACAGACCTTTTTTCAAGATAAACTATTCAGATATAACATTCATGTTTTCAGCAATGAAAAAAATGAGAAACAAGTTTATGTCGTTTTTTTTTTTTGTATTTTAATGAATTTATTTTGGATAAACATTACACAATATTACATACATTATTGGTTCCATTTGGCGTAACTGAATAAATAAAGTCAAAGTACACTAGATAAAGCAGATGTCTGATGAGATGCCTGCTCTTTGTTTCTGTCGTTCTTCTGCCTGAAGCGTTGAATCTGGGGTTTGGAAAGTCTGAAGTTTGCCATGAGGATGCGCTGGCTGGAAACACACAGACACGCTGTAAAGTTTTAAAGTTTTGTAGTTGCTGCATCAATGAGTCACTTGGTCCATCCACTGTGCTTCGATAAGCGTGATGACGCCAGGAGAGACACAGTCACAGACACTGTCTGTCAGAAAGGTCTCTATTTTTTTTTATTTTACTCTCTGGGTTTGTGCTTCATGTTGTCTGAGGGAGTTTTTCATCATTATCATCATCATCATCATCATCACTTCACCCTTTCTCATTAGGGACAGATCTAAATCTGTACTTATACTGTATCTGGATTTCAGTGACCCTTTTTTTTTGACAATGTTCATAAATAATGGGGCTGTAGAAATAAAACTGACGATAGAAATGAACATTCTCCATATTTTAGAAGCTCTACCCATACTTTAGCTCTCAGTATATAAAAAGAAAAATGAACAAAAGTGATTACACTAAATATCTTTCTATGTGATTTGTCTATGTAAATATTTCTCATTTATTTGTGTCTATTAAAACACATTTTTGTTTATTATTGTGGTAAAGCTAGCACAGACTAGCTAGAAGCTAACACCTGTAATCAGAAAGAAAAACAATAGGCTTGTATTGGTATCAATATTATTGTCAATTTGTTTATTTAATCCAGTTTTATTATTGTTGTAAAATTTAAATGCTAAGTTTAAGTAATTTCCTTCATGCGTTAATTAATTCCTGATTATTTTATATAAACTGTACAAATAAATAAACAAATAAATAAATAAGAAGATCCCACACATGTTCTGATATAGCAGAGGCTCCCAGTATGGTTGCTATGCGGTTGCTAGGCGGTTCCTCTTCAGCCAATAGGAGCGCACCAGGAAGTGAAGCAGGGGAAGCAGGATTTCTGTGAGAGGTGATGCTGAGTGCCCAGACGGGCATGTTAAGGCTCACTAGCACCGTCTGCCGGCCACTGTAAGGAGGACAAGGGTGTAGTAAGAGTAACATGCAGATAAAAAACTGATAAAAAATACTGATATATATATATGTATAAAATTCCCATTTCTTTCAAATGAATTAATAACAAAAAACATATAAATATACACTAACCTTAAAACCCAGAGTTGTATTTAAGTTGCATCTTTAAACAGGTTTTGGTTTAGTTTTCTCTCAATAAACTGAAATTAATATTTATTATATTTAGATTAGAGTATTTGAAATATTTTCTTTCTTTTTTCCTTGTTATGCAGAATATATGTTGGGGTATATATGTTCTGTGTATATATATATATATATTAGCCAATATATTAATCGGCAAAAAATTGTCAACTTTTTTGTCAATTTTTGTCAATTGTCAACTTAATTGTATTAATGATTTTAATGCAATAAAAATTGAATATCAGATTTTTTTCAGCCTAATACTAATAAATCTGAGGTCCATGTTGGTGTGCATACTGTTTTTGTTCCAAATATACAGAAAAGTCTTGACTAGGCAATAAGTCTGGATCAACACGTTCAGTGTCTGACTCGCTGTTGTTTTTATCACTTGAGAAACATTGCTAAATTTAAACATCTGTGGTGTCTCAGGTTGAGTTGGAGATGAAAATCCACGCTTTACTATAACTGTACTGTAACGCTGTTCGCTCTTTCAATCAACAAACAGGGAGCATGGAAGATCTGTTTAAGGTTAGAATCCCTGTTAAGTTTAAAATTCAATTACAAATTTAGTAATTACGTATACAATGATAACCACCACCTTCCCCCTACGCCCTTTATTCTGAGATTTACATTTTAATTTGAGGTTTAGGTTTTAATCTGTTGTTTAAATTTGAATCTAAGGTGAAGATCAGTGATTAAATCTTTATCTAAGGTGTAGATTTTTTTTTAATCTGAGATTTAGATTTTAATCTAAGGTTTAAATTTTACCCCATGGTGTAGATTTTGATCTGTGGTCTAGGTTTTAATATGAGGTGATGATTTTAAACCGAGGTCAGGATTTTTACATGAGGTGTCGATTTTAATCTAAGATTTAGTTTTTAATCTGAGGTAAAGGTGATGTAATATGAGGTGTTAGGTTTTAATTTGTGATTTAGGTTTTCATCTCAAGTATAGATTACAGACAGGAGTTAAAGAATTCCAATGGAGGTGTAGATTTTAATTGAAAAAGATTTTAATCTGTGGTTTAAGTTTGTATCTCAGATGTAGATTATAATTTATAATTTATAACCTTTAATCTGAGGTTTACTTTTAATCTGTGGTTTAGGTTTTCATCCTGGGTGTAGATTATAAACAGGAGTTTAAAATGCCCATTGGAGCTGTAGATTTTAATCATAGGTTTAATTTTAATCTGTGGTTTAGGTTTTCATCTGAGGTGTAGATTCTAATCTTTGGTTGTGGAATTTATTTAGAATTTCAGTATCTATGGAAGGAAGAATTAAAGGAAAATGTCCAGTAATACACAACACTCACACTGTATCTGTATCAAAATGATTTTTTTTTACTTAACTTTGGTGTACAGTCAACATACAGGAGCCGAACGTCCTTCAACAACAAAATAATTCTAATTACAACAATAACTGAAATAACAATATCAATAAAATAGTCCAGTTTTCACACCAGGTAACATACTGATAAATACTTCGTAAGAAACACGTGGAATGCTTTCGATTCAATTTTTCCAGTTCACTGATTGTCATGTTACTGACACATGATTTCATCATGTATTTATATAACTTCATTAAGCATCAGAGGCAAATGGGGACAAGAGCATTTTTAGTTTGTCCTGAAGAACAATGACTAAAGGAAACTTCCTATTCTCAGTTAAGCTATAACAGAAACACCAAATATATCATAGGATAAGTGGGCGAGGTGACACAGGGTGTTATAAATAAACCTACTTTCACATGATGGCGACAGCTGCAGGAGACGTTGACCTTCATTTCACCTTGTTCCAAGGCGAAATAAAGATGTTGTTTTGAAACGGTCGCCGCTTAACGGGTTCGGACCCAGCTTTTTTTGTCTGTGCTACAGTAATTAGCAAGCTATGCAGCAGCAAAACTAAACTCTATTTCTATTTCATAACAGATGCTTAAAATCACTATGTTAATTCACCAACAGCTCGTGTATTAAATGTTATGTACAAGTTCAAGCAGAGTCGAATAGACTTGCGGTACCAGGGTCGGGGCGGGGGGCGGGGGGGGGTTGGGGGGGTCGACGACGACCTAATTCTCTGTGATTCAGGGTAAAGATCATGTTTGAATCCTACCAGCAGACATCTGTTTAAAGACATGTATGAAATAATGCTGGAAAAAAAAAAAGCAAAATATACATAAAAAGTGTAGCTGTATTTAAATTCACAGAGGCTTGCTCGGAGTTCTCTGTGTGACCTGAGCCTGCGTCGTACACAACCCGTACTCTTGCATCCATCATGAAACCTGAAAGCTCTCTCTAACTCCTGAAGCGAAGTACATACATTCCAGACACAGTGAGGGTTCCATAGTCGATGTGAATAACATGCATACACAACCACGAAAAAACATAAACAAAATTAAACAACTTCACACAAATTATGTTAGACATGTGCCGATATTATTTAATTATAACGTGGACCGATAAATTATATTATATACTGTAACATTTTATTATGATTTATAATGTTAATCAACTTTTTTACATTTTGAAATATTATTGTTTTTTTTGTTTGTTTTTTTATTAAAAACCGAGCAGCATTTTGGATGCATTTTATGTGGTTTACTTATTCAGTAAAGATTTTATGAAAAAGTTTTGAGCTAATGCAGACTGCCTGGAAAAAAAAAGTCAATATTTCATTGGACTGCCATGGCTACATTACAACAACCTGTGACAGCGATGGCTTAACCTGTTAAGACTCTGGGTTACTGATCAGAAGGTTGTGAGTTCACACCCCAGTACAACCAAGCTGCCACTGTTGAGCCCTTGAGCTAGGCCTTTATCTCTATCTGGTTGACCCTGTGCTCTGAGCACCAGCTACCTACCTGGGATATATGAAAAAATATTTTCAGTCTACTGTAACTTACACGTGAAAAATTATTTAATCTTAAGACTTATGCAAATTCACAACATTCATTTTGACCCACAGTCACATTCATTTTTGTCCAAGATTACAGGAGTGTCGAACCGCTCCATAAAGTCTTCCCCATCAGACATTCAACAGGGTTAAGGTCAGGAATACGTGGTGGCCAGAACCACTCTTGAACAATTTGAGTCCCTGGCTATGCCCATACCATCAGTGAAGAAAAACTCACTGATGTGATAACCTGGTCATTCAGCACATACAGGTAGCTGACTTCATTTTTTGGTCCCATAAGTACAGTAATTTAAATAAAGATTCTTATTGGCAGTGTGTTTTTTAACTGTTAACATACCTGAGAAGCACCTCCTCCTACTAAAGGTGCGTTCACACCGAACGCGGCGAGAGCGTCAAATTTCGCTCTCGCCGCCCTGCTGCCGACGCCTGTCGCCGCTCTGACGTAGATCGAATGCCTTTCTTGTATTTAAAGGAGCCGCAAAGCAATCAAGCTTGTTGATCTTGTGGAGACCAAAATGTGGACGGAAACAAGAAACTGATTGATAGAAAGAGCTGTATTGTAGAAATAAACTAATTATAAGCCATTTGTATGGTGTGGCTTCTGTTCATTGTGAATTGCTAGTCTAATTTAATATTTTTTGATTATTATATTATATTTCTTATTATTATAACATTATTAGAATCACTTACTAGACTTTGTCTTTAATTAAAATAACATTAATAATTAATAAACACCCGCTACCGCAATAATCAACCTCTCCTCCATTTCGCTTGGGAACTAATATAGTTACGCGCTAAAATGCCCCCCTGCCACAGATTGCCCCCGCCCCCTACATAATCTCCTTTAAATATTACATTAGAACAGAAATTTATAGGTTTATGAATTACAAACTACAAATTAGACCAAACGAATTTGATTATAAAATAAGCAATATAAAAAAAATACATGTTGCATAAGATTTTTTTTTATAAATATTTTTTTCATATACAAGATTTATTTTTTATATTTCTTATTTTATAATAAAAATCATTTTGTGTAAGTGTTCATCATAAATATTTATTTAGTGCAAACATTTTTGTATTACATGACAAATCCCTGCAAAATAAATGTGTCAGAAAATAAACATTATATGAGAATTTGTATTAATGGTCTTGACACCTGTCACGTGCCGAGGGTTAATTATAATAGTAATATCACATTTGATAATAATAAACCTATGAATTTATGTTTTAATATAATATCCGATAGTGATTATGTAGGGGGGGATTTTAGCGCATAACACCGGAACAAAAGTTACAGGACCGCGTTGCTCGGAATCCTCTCAAGCGGAGGTCCTCTACTTTTTTATTGGTTGCCGCTCCACCGCGTCATAACTTATAGCAATTATTATTACCATAAAGTTGAGCTGATTTCAACTCACTTCCGGCCGCTTTGACGCTCTCGCCGCGTTCGGTGTGAACACACAGTAAAATGTTATACACTTTCCTAGCTTACTTCCTAGCTAACCTTGCAACTGTAATAAAAACCTAAGTTAAAATTTAACTAAGAAATCTACCTGCTTTTATAAATACTCTTCAATTTTTTTTTTTTGTTTTAAGTAGCATTACCCAGGTTAATGCAGAGCAACCTAACTAGCAAATCGACTTCACAAGCTAGCTAAAAATGTTTGTACTAATGTATGGATTGTTATAAATTAGCAAAGGGTATTTTTTTTTTATAAGCTAGATAGTGCAGTTTAACTGTGAAACAGCATGAGAAGTGCTTCCTTACGAGGGATATTCAATCTCTTGCTAACCCCTTTACTAAATACAAACTTTTCAATGTTAGATCTACACAAATTATAAAGCTACTTTATAAGTTAGCTAGCTAACACTAGCTAACCAGTTTAGCTGTTGTTGCACATGTTTATTACTATTATGACAAACTAATCATAAAAGCAACTTCGGTGAGATACAAACAGAAATCAGTCTGTCTGGGTTAAAAAACAAGAAGTTAATGGTACAGTCTGTGATTTTAATGAATTTTAGGAAAAGCTACTAGTAGCAGTAGTTGTAGTTGCAATATTACAGTTGTAATTGTAATAGTAGTTTTATGATTAGTTTGTAATAATAGTACACATGTGCAACAACAGCTAAACTGGTTAGCTAGTGTTAGCTTGCTACCTTATAAAGTAGCTAGTAGTGATATTAAAAAACAGTTAAAAGTAAGAAAAAGACTGGTGTTAAGAGATTTTTTTTAGATAGGTTAGATAAAAAAAGGGTTATCTAAAAATGTTAGATCGGTCAGTTCTCAAATTGTTTGTAACTGACAGCTAAGAAAAGAAGTCTGATTGGTTGAATTTTGCTGGACTCGTTTCCAAAGTCTGGGGGCTCCATGGAGACTCACCACAAATCATTTTATTTAAGTTATTAAAGAAATATGAGATGACCCTTGTTAAATATTCCTAAAAGCTTTTTAACTTTTTTTTTTTTTTTTGACTTTTGACTGCACCTTTACCTGTCTTCTGAAAAGGACAAAGGGTCAAGTACAGGATAATGTAACATTTAAGCATCCACAATAAGAACGTTGCTCATTATGCAATTATTGGCGCATGCCTTACTTACAAAGTCCTGAAATCCAACATGTAGGTCACATAGAGGAAGAAAGGCATAATTATCAATTTAAAAAAGAAAAAGAAAATATAGTAGTGGCCTGTGTATGCATGCGATCACATCTCACCCATCCATGTCTTAAGTGCATAAATGTGAAACACTTCTGATATTATGAATGCATATACTGTATGTAAGCACGTACAATACTGTGTTACATAATACTCACTGTGACGTATTTACAATAGTGTTTTTATTTATTTATTTTTTTTTCATTTAGAAGGATGAACATTCGACCTGTAGTGTTTCTCTTCCTGCACAAATCCTACACAAATGGTCCAGCTGATGGAGATCTCGGTTGGATGAATCATGTACGATAAACTCAGATTTGATGCTGGAGGCCATCATCTAGGCTTTATAGCTTGTTTTTTTTTTTCAGGTCTGTCTTAAATAAAAATTGCGGTGCATATAAGTGCATTACAATACTGCAGATGGTGGTCATTATAAATTTTCCTGCTCTGCACACCGATCTTGGATGTTTGTCACCTGGAACACAATGTAAATAGTCATTCAAATATAAGTAAAAACATTTATTTTAACTCCTTTCTTTCCCTGGGAATACCTGTGTGGCTACTTCTGGTTAGTCATATGGTAGCTACGATTAGCCATATGACTGGTTCCAAAGGGGAAAAAAAGGAGTTAAAATTGTACTAAATACAGGTTAACTTTGAAAGACACCAACACTATATATCTCAATGCAAGCTTCATATCAGTTTCAGCTTAACTTTGGAATGCATTTGTGCATGGAACGAGGGTTATAGAGTTTGGCCCCCATTACTTAGTATGTATCTATGGCAAATTACTTAGATGCACCAGAATTTTGATTTAAGAGAGACTTGAAAAAAATCCAAACTATCCCTTTAATCTATAGATAACTGGGCATTCTAGACAAAAAAAAAGAAAATATACAGGTACTACAGGATACAGTGAAACAGCTCTAGTATCAGTTGTTAAACTTTACCGGTATTATAGCTGGGCGATTGCGTAATGTGTTAACATAATGATGCATAACGATCAGTGCGTAAATAGCTCTGTTGCTATTAACAGTAATAAGTAGCTTACTTGACATTAATTTTACTTGTTTTTATAAGCAAAAATCTTCGAACATACACGTTTTCAGATTATGGCTTCACTTTTTTTTTTCCTTTTTTTTTCTTGGTGGTGGTGATGGTCATGTAACATGAAGTGATATTTTCCCCTTATTGTTCCTGCAGTAGATATTCCTGTAAACCAATGCAGGCTCACAAGCTTTCAAGCTAAATAAATGCCTGAAGTCAGTTACTGGGCGCATTATCGTCCTGTTTTTCCTTTTCATTAAATGCTATTGCATGAGGTGAAGTGAAGACTGCAAATAGTGTCCCATTTTTGGCTTTTTTTCTTAAAAAAAAAAAAAAAAAACGAATCCATCGGGTCCGTGCTAGATTACGATGAGGTATTCTGAGGCTTTGGTGTACACCACATGGCAGATGATTTGCTCACAAACACCATACTGCGGCACCACAAATACCAACACCACCATTTTAAAGCTGAACGATGTTTCGGCATGTTTTCTTGTATTTTTTTTTTTTTTTACATTTTTTTCATATGAAAATAAATGAGCTTGAAGGCTGTGCTCGTACGGACCATCAGACACACTCTGGACGAGCACAAGAAGTGGATGTGGCCTCCACACACACACACACACACACACACACACACACACACACACACACACACACACAGAGAGAGAAACACAAAGCACGGGTATAGTAAGAGTTCTGGTTTCGAGGTCTGTCCTGTTTTCCGTCTGAAGAGAGTTCCTGAACAGTTTGGCCTCAAGGAGCCGGCTTCTGAGGTGTGGCCATTATCACACACCTAACAAACCTGCAGAAGTCAAGTGTGAGTGTGTGTGTGTGTGTGTGTCTTGTGAAAGTTAAATTATTCTGTATTTGTGAATATTATTCTGTATAATTATTACTATAATTCAACCATGTCCAAGTCTGGACCAGTGTACACTCTCAGAATAGACAATACTAAACTGTACCTTTCCTTCTTGCTACAGTAGGTGGGATGTTTGTGGTTACATAAGCCATCTTACCTTTTAATGCAACAACAAAAACGCTTCATCTGGATATCGCAAATCTGAATACTGGTACCAAGAAAAGACCTAAACTTTGAGGACCAGTATTTGACATTTATTTATTTATTTTGGCTTTTATTGTTCCTCCCATGCTGTTGAGCACTTCAGCTGATATGTTTCTTTTGCAAGGTTTTCACTAGGCCTGACTGCTTTCCCGACACCCAACCCTCCTTCTTTCACATCCAGGTTTTGAGTAATTTTGTACAGGCACAGGGTTAAGGGCCTTGCCCAATGGATGAAGAGTGGCTTCGAGCCTCTGACCCTTAGCCTAGAGCTTCAACCGCCTGAACCACCACTGCTCCTTTAATTAGTTTGGTAATACTTTAAAGAGACACTGGATGAAATATAATAAATGTATACCAGTGACAAGGAAAGTTACAGTTTAGTACCATATGATTTCTGAGAGTTTACGGGCAGTAAAGCTATTTCCCTGAACTCAACCCTGTGAAAGCTAGGCATGTGCTGATATCAAATACTTGTATCGCGATAACCGACTAATCTTTTATTGCAGTATATGACATCACGATTATTCATTAAAATGAAATGACTTTTTAAAAATATGTCGTTTGGTAAACAGAATGCTGCCTTGTAAAAGGGACAGGTTTTCCCCTTCCCGGTGCCCCTAATGTGGCCTACCTAGGCAGCCTCCTCCTGAGTGGAGCACAGGGGTATTCTTCAATAGTGATATATAACTGATTATCGGCACATGCCTAGAGGAAACTTGCATTAATCAGAAGATAGGCAGTGCTAAATTAATTAACTACATACATCTATTTTGCAAAAAAAAAAAAATAATAATAATAATAATTAAATACATTCCAGCACAATGGAACAACTCCATAGATTGCATTTGGATGGATCTGACGAAGGATAAACAAGTAAGGCTACGTCACAGTACTGTCCTTAAAACACCCTCGGTGACTTGCCCTCCTACCGCCGGCCATTTTTGACCATTTCCATTTTATTCCGAATGAGCTTTCTAAAGGGTTTGTAGTTGGCTCTCTGTCTTTCTAGATAGACCTTTTGATGGATTCTTCTAAGAGAAATAAAGCTAAAGAATCCTTTATGGTTTTGGATTTAACCTGAGTGTAGCCATGAGAAGAACTCCAGCTAATCTGAAGCTAGAACTGTATATGAAGTTGTGTATAGAATTAGATTCATTCTGCTGAGTTAGCAAGCTTGCTAACTAACAGCATGCTAACTTGCAGGTAGTCAGAATGCTAGCTTTATAGATAACCATCTCACACGTAACATTAAGCTCATGATGTTTTACCAAAACGTTGACATGTTTCACTAAAAGTCCCATTTGTTGTTTATGATGAATGTCATATAAGCTTAATTTTAGTCAAACGGTGTGTTTCTTTTTTTTTTTAAAGCAATTTTCCAGCATATCTGAGGTAAATGTTGGTATTCCTGATTGAATTGTCCCATTGTCGTTGTCATTTCATCTTTCCTTTAAAAACACCTGTCTGCTTTTAAGACTTATGTTAGTCAGCTATATTGTTAGATTTACAGTTTATATCTCCTCATTTCCAAGCAGCATCATTCTCATGTGTAACTTTCTAAAATGTTAAAAAGTAGATATTTAGAACTAATCAATAGATTATTGTCATTTCTGAGGTATGAGGGAAAGTCAACCAGAACGTCTTAAAAACAGTACTGAAACACAGACTTGAACCATGCCTGCTCAGTGTGTATGTAAGATATGGTGATTTTGTGTGTGTGTGTGTGTGTGTGTGTGTGTGTGTGTGTGTGTGCGTGTGTGTGTGGTGTGTGTGTGTTTGTGTGTAGTTATCTCTCCCTGCTCTCAGTTAGAAGGTCCAGGGTCTGCCAGAGGCATGGTGTGTAGCACCTCGTCCAGGAGCTGCAGGGCACGGTGGAGATGAACCTCCACCCAGCAGGGGGTGTGTGTGATGCTGTGGCGCGGGTAATCGGGTCCCCAGCCCTTCACGAAGCTCAGACGCAGGATACACAACCTGCGCAGGTCGTCCACGCCGATCCCTGCGGCTGCTGACAGACCTGCGAATCAGAGCATGACTCGGTAAGGGGTTAGAAGAAATGGCCTCATGCATTTCAGGGTCGAATTCTAGCCTCGGGTCTATGTGCATGGAGTTCTCCCCGTGCTTGGTCGGGTCACCTCCAGGTACTCTGGTTTTCTCCCACAGTCCAAAAACATGCAGATTAGGCTAACTGGTTCTCCCAAAATTGCCCATAGAGTGTGTGTATGTGTCCTGTAATGGATTAGCACCCTGCCAAAATATGATGGGTCATATATTATAGGTCAAGTACAATTTCTCAATTAACACAGACTATAGTTGAAAAAAAGATGGTTAACATGAGCCCTGTGGTATACATGTAATATCTTCTGATGTTGCTCGTAGAAGATGTAAATTTTCACTATTTTGTACTAATTAATAATAATAATAATAATAATAATAATAATTAAAAGCCTATAAAATAATAACACCATATGGATTTATGCAGGACAGACCAAGACCAAGAAAAAAGTTAAACTTTTTTAAAAACTTTAAATCTCTTAAAACTTCAGAATTTAATTTCTCAAAGGGACTGAACAAAATCTCTAAATTATAAACTGCTCGTCTGGAAAAACACTTTAATTTCGGGTCCTTGTTTTTAGTCCAACTTACAGATTTTGATAAATACATATATACACAGGCATTAAGCTCACTGTTCACATTTGGCTCAGAACTGAAATGTCTTTATAAGAGTTTTTATTCAATCCAGCATGTCCAAACCTTTGACCAGTGGTGTATATTAAGTGCATGTGCAGCATATTGTATCTAGAATGTGTTTCGTTTCGAATGTCTTCTGGTAGTACTCACTAATTGCAGGAGCGATGCCCCCGACGCTCCCTGGACCCGGGATGTTCCCTGCCACGGCGGCTGCCTGAGCCGCTGCTGCTGCCTGAGCCGTGGCTGCCTGCTGCTGCATCTGCCGATGGCACTGACGCAGATCAAACACCTGCACGGGCACAAACAACACGCCTGTGAGCATCTGCTCTGGTTATACACAGCAAAAGCAACCATTATACTGTGTTCACTGTGAGCAATTATCTGTGATGTGAATGTGTGAAGGTTTTTTTTTTTTATTTAAATACTTAATGTAACTTGTAAGCATAAAATCCTCTGATCTCTCCCTGAGTGCAGGGTGAAAACTTTCCCTGCAGTTCAACCTTTAGTCACTGACTGAAACCTTCTTCCATACATTTTAAAAGGTCTCGTCGCCTTTTTATACATTACTACAGTTCGTTAAAATGTTTTAATCCAGTTAATGTAAGGTTTAAATTATGCAGAGTGCCCACTATGCTGTATAAGCCCATATGTACAAATATCAAATTACACTTTTAAACATTATCATTTATCAGTCTGCAGGCTCTGAAGAAAGTGATTTCATCTGATATCTTATATATGGTCTTAATAGTATAACTACAGTATGCATATAATACACACTCCTCACCTTAATGTAGGCTCCTGGGTAGATTTTGTGGACGGCATCCCCCGGCGCTCGTCCCGCCTCTCTGTCCAGGTAGTAGCTCTGAACAAAAACCGCGTGATCGCTCAGACATCGCATCCACACGTCGCCCTCGCCTCGACACTCCAGCTGCACGCCTTTACCTATGTGTAACCTGCCAGACGATGGACAAACAAACTAGCGTGAACGACTGAACGTGATAGAATGTACACCTGCTTCCCAGTGAAGGAGGTGTATGTGGTACAGACCTGGCCCTTTCACTGGCCTCGGTGCGGTGAACGTTACTGAGCTGCCCGAGGCAGAAACGATCTCCTCCTGATGGATCGACATAGCCATCCACCGTCACCACGGGACAACTGGACAACACCTTAAACATTTCTCCAACCTGAACATCCATCTCAAAATACGAGATGGAGCACCAGAACTCTGGACCTGTAAAACCAGACACAAATTATTTCGAGAAAGATTACATATTTTATTCTGGATTCATAAATATACAGTTGTTAAAAACAGAGAAGTACCTGGATGGTTAGAGACTGGCGGAGGGAACGATGACGAACTGTGATGCTGAGACCCTGAATATCAACACAGCACACACAAGACTATACTGTTAGTTACCAGACATCAACTACAGTTTGATCCAAGCTCTATTCCAAACTTCTTTTTACATTTCATTACTTACAGTAGTGGGGGTGGTGGAGAGGAGGCTGGTGGGCGCGGCTACTCTGTTGGCGTCCTATAGGAGTGTAAGAGGCCGTGCTGCTGCCTGTCCAAGTAGCTGAAACATTTTAGACAGAAGACCGGCAGTAAACACAACAGGAAGGTTAATATTCGGAAGTCATGAAATAGTCCTAGTGGTCGCAACCAAGTGTGGGATTAGCAGTTGTTAGTAACACTGAAGCAGTCTTAGAAAGCATATGGATCACATCTGGTGGCACAAAAAAGCCACCAATCTCAAATGATTAGGCTAATCGTCGCTAGCGATCCAACAACTCACAATGTATCTATGTGAGAAACTCACTCTCAGCTAGTGAGGGTTCAGTAATCCTTAAGATGTCTGAGTGCTTACCCCTCTATGGTGTAAAAAGGACATTTAAAGAGAATTGTTTTTTTTGCCAATACACAAGTTTTTAGAATAAGAATTGAGCCACAACAACAGTGGATGGCTTTTCCCAAACCACTGATCAGCCATAACACTACTAACCCACCACCAGGTGACTTGAATAACAATTATCATCAAATATACACCAGCAAACTGGTAAAAGGATCATGGGAACCCAAGTCTCATTTATCCCTGTCTATCCAACCATCCATGTAGGAACCTCTGTAGTCTAGTAACCTCTGTAGTCGCTGTAGTCCAAATATGGAAGCCAATGGTGACCATTAAACCTTCGACCAACACTCACATACTACCGGCAATTTGGGAATGCCAATTAGTCAATTAGTCTGCATATCTTTGGACTGTGGGAGGAAACAGGCTAATTAACCGACTAAACCCACCAATTACAGGAAGAGCATGCAAACTCCACACACCAACCCTGAAGTGTGAATCAAACCTCGACCCTGGAGAGGCAAGGCGTCAGTGCTTACCACTAAGCCACCATGCTGCCATTTATGCCTGTGTGTGAATAAAAGCCAGCTTGTCAAGTCTGATCTCAAAGAAAAGCCAATGTAGCACAAAATTGCTGAAAAAAAAGTAAATGCTGAGTATGATAGAAAGAACAAGCTTGCTGTGTATGGGGTTTAGCGGGCAAAGAGTTCAAAGTTATTGATCCAAACTCCAAGTTCCCAAGTGTTCATGGAATGTGCTGGACAAACAAATCTGTCCCATGGAAGTTCCAACCCAAAACCCACAGCACAGAAAGAATCCGTCCCAGTTACCGGCATCACAGCCCACCCCTAGAGGTCTTGTAGAGTCATGCCTCAAGGGGTCAGAGCTATGCAATGAGAACAAGGAGAACCTACGCAATACTGAGCATGATGTTCTGGGTTTAATGTCAGGCTGATCGGTGTATACAGTAAGCTACCTAGAAACAGTCCAGCGTCTAACTTTTAGCCAAAATATTTTTTAATAACCCATCATTGCTGATCTTTGTTTGACCGACTTGTGTTTGAACTTCTTCCAAACCGGATCTGTTCCAGAACTGGGTCAGATGTTAGATCCAGAAACACTGTAAGAACATTCTTGGTTATCTCAGGCTGTTTTGGTGCTGATCTTTAAAACAGATCAGTTGCTGCATTGAACTGCTGCGTATAAAGATACCAGGCCAGACCTGTCATAAGGATCCGGAGCGCTATGTTTGGTTCTTAATCTGGTGCATTGAGGACTGTTAACTGGGTTGATAACTACTACTTACTGTGAAATGAGCCCTGTGCCTGTGTGTGTTTGGAGTTGTTGTAGCCGTTCTGAGTGGGCGGGACCTGAGGGGGCGTGGATGGAGGAGGGGTCGGGGTCATGACCTGAGCCTGAGGGGATGCGATCTGCAGGAGACCCTCATTGTGACCGCCCTGCATGGACATCATCGAGCCAGATGCTAGGGAAAAAAGAACAGCTCCATAAGTCCCAGAACTTTAAGAACCGTCGCAGCGTTATAGATTTCTTTTGTATGTTACTTGCTCAAGATCTTACTGGTTGGGGAGAGGGGCATATTGGGGTAGAGGGTGGCAGGCGGAGGGCACCGTGCTGCTTCAGGAGGCATCTGTAAAGGTGGAAGGGGTGGTGGGTAATGCTCGGGTCCAGGGTGCTTCATCGCCCCCTGGTGGTCTGACTGTGAAGGCAAACCGGGAGGAACGTCCATCTGGACGCAGTCATGGGTGTATTCCTCTTTGATCAGTCTTCCAGAGGGAGCTGCGGCACAGGGCAGCCATGATGACGAGGAAAAAAGGAAAGTAATCATATCTATTAAATATAACATGAAAGGCCATCTGACAAATAAACGAATAGGTAAATATAAACATGAAATAATGCACTGTAAGTGAAGATACATCTTAGTACAATTAATAATGCCAACAACTCACCTGTATTCTGTAGGCTGAGGCCAACTAGTGATAGGGATAAAAAGACAGAGAGCAGGAAAGAGAGAGAATAACATCAGAAATCTAGCTCATAAATTAGACTACCGGAGTGGTCCATTCAAAAGCTAATCAGTCTGAATTGACCGATGTTTAAAGCTACTTCATAATGAATATAATATCAGGTGTTTGATTATGATTAACGTGTTTCTTCCAAAGCTTTGAATTATAAAGTTAATAAATCTTACATTAATAAGCAGATTTTGGTATTGTAACTTTGCATCCTAAAGTGTTTTATTCCTTTTATACTACAGCAATTTGCCAATTATTCTTTTTTATGAAAGAACATCATGTGTTTTTTTTTCATGTCTTTTTAAAATTAGTTAGTCCGTGTTATCAGGAATGCTTTGAAACAACAATAACCAGCTGCTCCCTCAGCCACTTTAGCTTTTCGTGTTACTGTCCTGAAGACTGACACTGGAGACCTTGTCCAAAAAAGTGACATTAAAGACTATGGCTGTCCCGAAAATAATGCAAAAACTGTGCATAAATTAACTCCTTTTGCACATTTTGGTAGAGTAACTCTTCCACTATATAAGGTACTACTCAACAACGTCTCCATCGTAAGCCATGTATTGCGCACCATTGGAGCCGTCTCTAAAATCTTCCTTGAAAATCCCCTTTGGGCAGTTGATATTCTCCTACTGCGCTACAGAATGTGTACAGCGATGACGCCATTGGTGAGCAATGTGCACAGATGGATGGGGAAGTTTAAAGAGGGGGAAACAGGCACTGAAGACAAACCGCGCAGTGGGAGACCATCAATTTGAACAACATACAGTACCAATCAAAAGTTCAGACACAAGTTTTGATTTACTTTTTATTCATTCTAGAACAATACTAATAATTGTATATTGTACACCTGGAGCACAGCTGGAGTTGTTACTGTAGAACTGTATTAGTATAAACCTGAAATTATGCGTTGCAGCCAGAACTGCTCTCAGAAACTATTGATTGAGATTTCAACAGAACTGTGGTGCATATGCAGTGTCTGTATTGGTGTATGGAGTACAAAAGTTAAAAACTTACCGATGCCGGGAGAGACGACTCTCTCATAGTGATACGGATTCACACACACGTTGTCGTACTTGAGGTCGAAGGCATACTGGCAGAACTTGACATGCTTCAGCTCATTTTTATGAAGGTCTGGCCAGCGCCATAGACGAGCATAGATCACATGGGGGAAACCCTTACGCCCGGCCACCTATACACACACACACACACGCACACAAACAGTTCATCATTGACGTATCACTAATGTCTCGAATTCATGATGCATGAAACATTTATTGTTAGTGTTCTCAGAACCATGACCAGGATACAACAGTCACTGAACATAAATAACCATATATTCAATAATTAGTTCAATCTGATTGGACGAGAGGCAATCCAGGAGTGCTGATAATGCCCAGTAACAGCACTGGGTCGTTTAACTATAAGCATCACTCCGCTCACAGGTGTTCTAAAAACGCAGCATGGGTGAGAGTAGGTCTGTACAGTCTGCAGTACTGAAAAGAGAGCAGCTGCCTGTCAAAACCCACATTGAAAACCAGTCACGGACGCATTTGATCAGGAAAACACATCTGAGAATTCTGTCATTTTAAACAACACTTTATCTACTTAATAATTATTTCTTAGTGTTGTTTTATTTAAGCCTAAGCCAAGTTAGAAAGCTAACTTCTTACACAAGGCTGAATTCCAAATCCCTCCCTAACCCCTGATCAAGTGCACTTGGTGAGGTGTAGAAGTGATTGTACACCCTAGTGCACTAGCATTCCATTTGACACTATTTGGGATTCAATCCGGAACCCGGAAGTTAATGGATCTGATATTCTAAAGCAGAATAGGTGTAAATATAAAGAGAAGCTTTACCACCTCCATGGTTTATTCTCACCTTTTGGTTACATATTGCCCTTACAACTTCACCCGGGTTAATTACATTAGTTGTCGGTCACTAACGCCGCTAGTTCTGTGAGTTGCTGAAAGATATGTTTTTGGCAAAGCAAAATAACTGGTTAAAAAAAGCAAACAAATTATCGGTTGATAATAAATGCCGTTTGTGGAACTGTTGTATAAATGCAATATCGCACTCGAGGTCACAGCCGTGATGATATCCAACACAATAGCATCCCCTCTCGTGTGATATCGCTTGCATTTATTTACAATGTAATTAAGGCTTTTGTATTCAGTATGTAACTGTGTTAAATAGCTACAAACCATATAATCTATATCGCTTTGCTGATTTTTGACATTTGTAATTATTTTCTATAATATATTATATATATAATATGTTAAATTGGTAAAATAAAGTGTTAAATTTTCACCTGGGTGCCAAAACTTCTGGCTAGCTTACGGTGAATGAGTGAACGCAAAGGCTTCCTCCTTCCTACCTAAAAAAAATGCATACGTGGTCTTAAAGACGCTGATGTCCTTTAAGACACGCCCCCACATCCATATATGGACATACATTACATGCATTATATGGACTATAAAGAATTTCAATCCCTGTACTTGTTGTCTTTTTTTCATGTCTCTCACTTCAAAACATCCTTTCATCATTCTCTCTCTCTCTGTCTCCATTCATCCCCTCTCTCACACTTTGTGAAAAAAGGTCGCCCAAGGTGAGGCACGACATCTTCAGTCAGCAGTTCAGCTCTGCTCCATCGCGAAGGATTGAATTCTGGATGCAGAGTGAACACGGACGCCCACGCGCCCATATGCACACGCCAGATTGCTACTGTGTCACGTAAATAGCATCGCACCTTCTAGACAAGGCAAAACAATAGACGGCATTAAGTTAACCTCGCCTCTTTGCTGGGTTTCAGAAAAACATCCCTCATGTCTTCGGCATTTCTCTCCCTCTCTCTCCATCCCTTATTCTCTTTTTCTCCCGAGCATAATATCTTGCTCTATCGCTCTGATGTTATCCCTCACGCCATAATCAAGCTGGACATCGAACTTCTTAATCAAATGTAATCACACGACAGTTCTGCTCTTAATCACCTGGTTGCCATGGCTACTGTTGGCAAGGGATACCGGGGACTTAATAAGCACGGGCAAGTTCTTTAAGCGTATCTCTGAAATGTACAGGCTTTCAGCTTTACCTATGATTACTGACTGCTACAAGACATCACAATAGACAACACACACACACACACACACACACACACACACACACACACACACACACACACACACACACAAATATGATGACTGATCTGTGACAGCTGAACAAAAGCCTTTGGAACCAATGCTGTCATTCAGCCAGACGCAAAGGACCCACATATCTATACAGTTGTATAGAACCAGACATAACGAGACATCTTAAAGAGACAAGCAGTCCATGGCAACGCTGTGATTCTTACAGATGGATGTGAAATTAATAAAACACAATCCAGACCATCATTCGGGTTGCGCTGCTACAGTCACTGTAACAAATCAAACCTCAAGATTTGGCGATTAAATTGAATCAAACCTAATACAGAAGGCCATCGAGACCTGCAGGGAATTGTTACCAGAACCCTCTAAAACAAAATGTCATAGTATTTGCATGAAATCTACACACATCTGTCCGTATATTTTGAATCATCTCTAAATTACTTCTAATACCTAATACAATGTAAATGGATGTTATAATGTATTGTTTAGGGAATAACAAGACGCAAAAACTGCCTCTCTTGATAACCCACCGGCAGACCAGGTGGAATTTTAGCTGAGCCTCGGCCTCATGTTTATTCAGTCTGCACTTTTTAGCCCACTTTGAAACCTCAAAACCACTCAACAGAAATGGGTCATCCCATTTGTCAACCTTTTCTAGAACGAACAGAACTATGGGACTGTGAAAAGGACACTCCAAAGCAAAAGACCTCATAAGGCTCTAGGGAAATGAAGGGAACCGATAGGTTCAGTAACTAACACGCACAGCGCTCCTTTCTTAGAGCTCTGTTAGAACTTGAGGCGGATCAATCGGCTAGGCCAGGGGTGGCCAACCCTGGTCCACGAGAGCATGATTTCCAATTATCCCTGAACAACTCACTGCTGATAACTTGGATCAGGAGTGTTCAGTCAACTATGCCGGAATCTGGAAGAGACCATCATAGATGAGGGTGGAACGGGGGAAGACGACTTGGTGAATTGGTATCGTCCAGCTTCTTATCGACTAAACACACCTGATCCAGGTAATCAACAGTATGTAGTTCAGATATTATTGGAAAACATGCAAGGCTGCAGCTCTCGAGGCTCTCCCTGGGCCAGGCTATGATCAAGAAGATACAGAACCTCCGACTCTAACACCCTTTGACGTTCCACAGAGACTCTGTGAAAGCGCTGGCGGACAGGACCGGCTTCATACTGGATAAGATGTGTCTGAGATGGCATGTCTGAGACCAGCGATGGGAATCCGCTAATCAGTTTGATCACCTGAGGGAGGTACTTCAATAACGCAGGAAGTTTTCCTGAGATTATCAGTATCCCTACCAACACTGCATCATCATGTTCGCATCGACCAGCTTCATTCATTTGGTGAAAAAATAATTTTTTGTAATTGCCACAGGCACTCTTTAGATTTTCCCTTTGCAATGCTACAATCAATCAGTTAGAAACCTGGGAAGACACACCCATTTGAGATCCAGAGTTTATTTAATCTTTACAGTGAAAGTATACTTTATACTTAATCTTTTTTGATTGCATGGACCAGAATTTTTTTTATGAAAATTAGAGCTGGCAAGAATACCACTACCGAATACCACTACCTGATCCCTTGGACTGAAAGCACAATATTCAGTGATCATACAGTTTGTCATTTTGGTTTGCAACTCACAAAGTTTCCTTTTTGGACCAGCTCGTCAGCTTCATAAAGACATTGTTGAACCCTACTGACAGAAATATTTAAAGGCTCCCCTGCCACACATTTAGCTTGCAACGATGCCAAATTAATTTGCACTGCGTCGTCAATTGCAAGGGCCCTGGGACTACACCCTGTGCCCTCCTGGCTCACATCCGTAGCCGCCAACATCAGTCAGGGCAAACCCTCCTCACGGTCTCAACTTGGCTCTACACAGCATGCCTTCAGCGTAGACCTGAATGCCTGATGAAAATGCTCCAACACTTCACTGACGTTGAGGGTGATGAGCAGACTCTTTTATGTTTAATCTTTAACAAATGCACTTCCTGAGGTGTGAGACGTGAAATTAGTTCCCCAATCTGACTGAATAATTTTTGGTAATTCAAATAAAGAAATGCACTGAGTTGACTGAGCCTTTACAATATTCTTAGTCTGAACAGACTGTAAAGGCTGAATTACAGTCAATAAATATGAATCCCCTGTTTTTGAATGACACAGTGGTTCCACACGATCAATAACAAAATGCTGAAAATGCTTAAACTCAGCAGGGATAGGGCGAAGACGAACTGGGTTTTGGCAAATGATTAGGGTTTCATGTCAGCTAGCATGTACAAGGCTTCACATAAGCAGAGACGGCCTTTTTAAATCAAAGCCAATTTTGAAAAATTGGAGCACAGAGGGTACCACAACTTGCCATGCAAGGTGGCTTTTAGAACCACCATGGCGTGGTTCCTACCTATAGAGTAAAGTGTCTCCTTTCATTACACAACCAGGTGTTTGGTCTTCATCGAATTGGCGAAGGAGCTAAGCAGAGGGTCAGAGTTTTGTTCCCAAATGATCTCAGACTACAGGCCATTTTGTTTCAGCAGCCCTAGTTGAATCATGACTGGCTGCCCGAGTTAAAGATGGTGAGGCCGTCAAGACGATCATAAAGTGGCAGACTATCTGAGTCCAAAGTGTTATGGGAGAAAGGCAACTCAACAGGCCACACATGCCCACACATGCTAACTAATTCTCCAGTATTAATGCCACCGTATCTAACAAAAATTAAAGATATACCCCCAACAATGCTGCAAATACTTTGGAAATAAACAAGGAAAACTCTGTTCACTAAAATCCTCACGGAGAATCAGATCACAGGGTTTATCTCTTAGTCCCAAAATAGGCAGTGATGAACACTTAACAGGTCTTTTCTTTGCCTTTGCATATACATTATGGCACTCCAACTTCCAATTCCTCTGACTAAAATGATAATTATAAATTAGATCTGGTCCCAATGTTGTACGCAAGGGACACTTTTCTAGTTCAGAGGCGAGTCAGAACCCATAGATTTAGATTTAGCAGTGCATTATCACTTAAACGCTACAGGTAATTGGATTGTACGTATCAGTGCCAATGCAGTGGCTTTATTTGCCGTATTAACACAAGCAAGTACAGTACATTTTACAGTGACCTCCTTGGCAAACTCTGTATAGGTTTGGGTTGCACATTTACGCATACGCCAAAAATATTCGTGATACGTAAATGGATCACGAAGTCCAAATTGTAAATGGACTTTTACATAGAGAAGCCTGATTGGGACTCCTGCACTCTCTCCGATCCATCAGGATGCGCTCCAATTCAGGCCAACCAATGGCAACGGCTACCTTAAAGTACATTTAAATTGAGATTTATTTTCTTAAACTTTGGTACTAGACCCAAATACCAGGATACATCAAATACAGCAGAACTCGGATGAGCCTCACCTGACAATTTACCTTCCTAAATCAACGGTCTATGATCGATTTGTAACTCAAATTGCAATCGAGTTGAAGTTGGTGTTCAAACTGTTATGTTTTATTTCACTTGGCTCAACTTTGCGCTATTCTCAGTGGAAAAACAGATGGGTTTTCTGTCCAGCCGTAGCTAGATTACCGGCACTTCCAGAGTGTAGACAAGTTCTGTTACTGCAAGCAATGGGTCCCTTAAAACAAACCTAGCATCTCATCTGACTGACGTGCAACAAACTAGTCAATTAGTGGTTTATACAAACACTTTCAAATAGATATAGATATACCACTCTTAACTAAATAATATGCACCTTAAAAACACATAATCAGGCGTCGTAATTAAGCAACCAGACCATGTAAGTAACTGCCACAGAAACAATGGATATATCACCAGGGTGGGGTCACCCAATGTGCAGGATGGCACGTACTGTATGCGGACCCACAGAAAGCACATCTCCATTTCCATTAGGTAAAAAGTGTCCGTACGATGTTGAGTCCTTATGTTCTAACAGCTACAAGTGGAGTCTAAGCCAAATGTAGGTGCAGTCAACCCTTGCAATTAAAAAAATGCCTGCGGCCTCAGAGGTGTTCCCGAGACAACCGCTTTACCCACTTTCACCATACAAAAATAACAAACTAAAAAAAAAAAAAGATCAATACACACTTAGAACCCAGGGCTATGCCCAAAGGAGATGGTTTCCCAAACAGAGCTGATTAAGTGGTAATCCCCAGTTTAACTGTGTGAAGCCTACTCACAACCATACAACAACGTCATTGAAGTGCACTTGAGCTTCACAGGACTCGAGGTGTACTTTTCCAAAACGTAACATGTTGTTAGTATTTCAACTGCTCCTGTTGAGGGGTCGCCACACAGGTTGACACAGGTTTTACACTAGGTACCCGTCCTGACACAGCCCTCCCTTTTTATTGAGGGTTGGGACTTGCACTGCATTCAGTGGCTGGGGTATTGGTACTGGGCGGGAGTCTGAGAAACCTACCACTGAGCCACCAATGCCATCCTAAACTATGTGATATAATTTGCCCCCCCAAAAAATCTTCCAAAATATCACAAATTATTTACTAATATTGTGCATAGATCTTAGAAAGAATGATTTAATACACCACTCATTTGTTGGGGAAGTCAAACTATCTAAACTGAAGACCATGACCCATTAAACCATCAATAGACGAGCTCCCAATTTGTAACAATTCTAGGGAAACTGGAACAAAAGAGAGGGAAGTGACAAAGTTCAACCAAAAAAAAGAAAACGATAATAAAGGATTTTTTTTTTAAAATCCTGGAGGACAAGCGGCAGACATTGAGGGAAAACAAGGCTTTTTAAACTCCAGTTTCACTTCTGCACCAGGGAGCCTGGCTAGCAACCAAGATCTACAACACCTACAAGCTACTGTACCTGTACTAAAAAAAAAAGACATACAAAAGGAAAGAGTGGAAGGTCTAAGCCTAATCACAAACAGTTTATTATCTTAAATGTCCTTAAGCTGCCTCCTGAAAGGAACATACTTATTTAGACCTTGGAACTACACATACTGTCATCTCTTGGTCCTCAATCTTAAAGGTGAAAGCATTAAAATTGGCTGCTTGGTAACACGACAATCTGAACCATTATGAAAAAAAACTCCATGGACGTGATAACCTGGTCATTAAAGTCGTCAGCTGACTTTATTTTATTGCCACATAACGTTGCTGAGTCTAGACCTGAGCAGCTGAAACAACCCCAGATCATAACACTGTCTCCAGAGTCTTGTACAGTGGACACTATGCATGATGATGGAATTTTTCATGTGCTTTCCTTCTTATCCTGGCTCGTCCATCGCTTATGATGGAGACTCAATCTGGACTCATCTTTTTCCATTGCTCGAAAGTCCAATCTTTATGCTCTCAAGCAAACTGTTTTTTTTTTTTTCTGAGTAGTCTCACTAACAAGTGGTTTCCTTCTGGACACACACCTGTTTGGTTCTCATGATCCTATTTCTACTGTTGAATTTACATGATGCAACTTCACCAAATGTTTAAGTGATCTCATATGACATTTATTTCAAAACCTCTTTCTACATGGTTGTGTAAGACATGAGAAGCTCCTCACTACATCATTTAGGGTTAAAAGAATAGTTTCCAGCTGAAACATATTAATTACAACAGTAATTATTCTATTAAGAGAATACAATAAGCATTTGATTATTGAAATCTAATTGGTGACTTTTTTCCAGGCGATGTATTAAGATGCTGTTATAGATCATTAATCTATACTTTCTGACGAATCCAAACAGAGAATTTGGTCCACGTATCTACACTCACCTGTAGTCTTCCGTCTAGCGTCCTCTGGATGGTGACACACTTGCTGGGATGGACGCCGTTGGTGGTGATGGCTGTGATGAGCGAGTCCAGCTCATCCTTCTTCTCCTTCAGTTTCTTGACGAGGCTCTCGATGGCCCTCTTGGCGAAACCCTCGTTCTCGCCGCCCTGTCTGTGGCACATGAGGCTGTGCACGATGCTGAGGCAGGCATCGTTACTGCTGGGGGGGTTCACCGACATTCTGCTGCTCACACACACACGAGCCCAGGGGTTACCACAGAAACATTCCGCACACACGTCCACCCACACTAAACCTTCGGCGATATTTTTTTGTGGTAATAATGATCTAAAAATGTAATGATGAAGTAGAAATGAACCAGGAATAGAAACTGGGGAAACTGTGGCATGCGGAATTTCCAGATATAGCAACATAAATTTGTCTCATGCAGGGTTGAGACCATCTGAGAACATTTGAGGGATGCACATGACCTCCAGAAGGATTTTCACAAAAGTTAAAGCGATGATATCTTAAAAACACAAATGCACACACCTCATCCATCATGAACAATCCATCCTAAACATCTGGTTTATGGGAAAGAAAGCCAGTGTGTAATAATGAATATTAGGATTTATTAGAACTACTCACCACTGATCATGTAAACCTATTAGACTACAACTTTGTATGCAATATCTATACAGGTAAAGACAAGTTGCTGAGAAATGCAGAGAAACATTCAAACATGTCGTCGTACTTGAACGTCTGACTGAGCGCTGGCCTTGGGCGTGATCTGTGTATGCCGCAGAAGTGTTTGTGCAGATTGCCTCTTTCATGGCTGAACAGAGATAAACACTCAGGTATTACTGTGTTATTGCATCATGTCCATTGCAGTGAAACAAGCAGCCGCCTGGAATAAAAGAAGATTCTGTATCCAGGAATGTGGGCGTAAAGACTGACCAATAATATAACTCCATCGATCTCAATCTTCGCCAAACTCCATCACTTCAAGGCAGTGTGTATCATGTGACAATTAGGACGGCTGTGTAGATTTATGCGTTTCTGTAGAAGTAAAGTCTGGCACGGAACATCACACTTTCTTAAAATGAGTGTTCTATTGAGCTTAATTTGTGGCTGTCCACAGATTGTGCCCTCTGTAGCCCCCTGTTTATGCTGCAAGATCGACAGAATAATAGAAAGAGCAAAACACAATGAGATCCAGGAGCTGCTTTACTTCAAGCAATGGACAAAATTTACTTTCATATAATGGTATAGGTACGGCTAGCAAAAGTACCTCAACACCTTGTTTACCTTAAACACACACAATGATTCTAAATAAAGTAGGTGTGGCCTCTGTGTCTGTCCTGTAAACGTGAAGTAGGTGTGGCCTCTGTCTGTCAGTGAAAATAAAGTATGTGTGGTCACTGTGTGAGCCATTTTAAACAAAGTAGGTGTGGCCTCTATGTCTGTCATTCTTAATGAAGTAGGTGTGGCCTCTGTGTCTGTCATTCTTAATGAGGTAGGTGTGGCCTCTGTGTCTGTCATTCTTAATGAGGTAGGTGTGGCCTCTGTGTCTGTCATTCTTAATGAGGTAGGTGTGGCCTCTGTGTCTGTCATTCTTAATGAGGTAGGTGTGGCCTCTGTGTCTGTCATTCTTAATGAGGTAGGTGTGGCCTCTGTGTCTGTCATTCTTAATGAGGTAGGTGTGGCCTCTGTGTCTGTCATTCTTAATGAGGTAGGTGTGGCCTCTGTGTCTGCCCTGTAAAAGTGCAGTAGGTGTGGCCTCTGTGTCTGTCATTCTTAATAAAGTAGGTGTGGCCTCTGTGTCTGTCATTCTTAATGAAGTGGGTGTGGCCTCTGTGTCTGTCATTCTTAATGAAGTAGGTGTGGCCTATGTGTCTGTCATTCTTAATGAAGTGGGTGTGGCCTCTGTGTCTGTCATTCTTAATGAAGTGGGTGTGGCCTCTGTGTCTGTCATTCTTAATGAAGTAGGTGTGGCCTATGTGTCTGTCATTCTTAATGAAGTGGGTGTGGCCTCTGTGTCTGTCATTCTTAATGAAAAAGGTGTGGCCTCTGTGTCTGTCATTTTTAATGAAGTGGGTGTGGCCTATGTGTCTGTCATTTTTAATGAAGTAGGTGTGGCCTCTGTGTCTGTCATTCTTAAAAAGGTAGGTGTGGCCTCTGTGTCTGTCATTCTTAATGAAGTAGGTGTGGCCTCTGTGTCTGTCATTCTTAATGACGTAGGTGTGGCCTCTGTGTCTGCCCTGTAAAAGTGCAGTAGGTGTGGTCTCTGTGTCTGTCATTCTAAATGAAGTAGGTGTGGCCTCTCTGTCTGTCAGTAAAAAGAGGTGTAGTCTCTGTGTCTGTGATTTTATTAAAAGTAGGTGTGGCTTCTGTGTCTGTCAGTGCGAATGAAGTAGGTGTGGCCTTTGTGCCTTGCAGTCTAAATAAAGTGGGTGTGGCCTCTGTGTCTGTCAGTCAAAATGAAAAAAGCATATCCTATATAACTAGGGCAACTATGGAGATGTTCTTATTGACGGATGCTCATAGCTTTACACTCCTTACAGCCAGCACACACATTTATTTTCTTTTGAAAATGAAACATATCCTTTATATTGAAATGTTGCTTTTCTGCATCAGATTATCAATCACACATGGAGATACATATCAGATCTCCTGCACAGGGAATGACTTTATCCAGAGGTTCATACTCTATATGCATGTTTACTCTCTGGCCC
Organism: Clarias macrocephalus; assembly: GCA_011419295.1. NCBI lineage: Eukaryota > Metazoa > Chordata > Actinopteri > Siluriformes > Clariidae > Clarias > Clarias macrocephalus. Next base: position 66,110 of record JAAGKR010003470.1, read on the forward strand.
CTATGGAGTGCACATGTCTGTTGCTGTATGATTAAAAGCCCGGTCTGGTTTGGTGTTTACCCTTTTCATTAATTCATCAGCTTATTAAGGGACGAGCTCAAGCAGCCACACACACACGCACGCACGCACGCACGCACACACACACACACACACACACACACACACACACACGTATATACTGTACCTGATCAAACTAGATCTGATCTAAACATTCTTTCTTTAATGATTGATGTTTTCACTACATTTTATTTTTTTTAAATGCTTTGAATATTATTTCATCGTGTTGAGACTTTGAAATGGGCACTAGTTAAAGCCACTGGGGTGGTAAAAAAAAAAAAAAAAAGCTGTAAATAGCAACCATACGGAACAGCCTACGCAGTCTGGCACAGCATCCACAATCACATCACATTCTCTGCTGCTACACACACCTTATCATGTCGACCGCCGTATAGGACCGAATAACATCCATCCAGTGCCTCCTTATGGTTTTGAGCACAGTGACCTTTCTGAAGTAGTACAGCCCTCATGCTATCTCAATCAATCATTCACCCTGCATCATTTTACTCCAAATCATCGCTTTTGATAGATCTATTTGGCCTTTTTTTTCCACATAGAATTACGACCCGTTTTTTTAAGCTTGAGGTTGTCTTACCTTACACCGTTACCCTCGATCGTCGGATCGAACTTGTTTATATAAGAAAAAGTGAATTGCGCTCATAACGCTCACAGGCTATTAGCAGGGTTTGCCATACAGCAACGTCAGTGAGGCTTCAACCACTAATGAAGGCTGATGTGAAAGGACTGGGGGGTCTTAAAGGAAAACTCCACCTCTTCAAACATATTTTAAAGGTTTACATTGAAATGTTTGCAATGCGTTTAGTGATTCTGGTGCAAATATGCTAACTGGTGATATTCCTGTGAGACGTCAGTCGTTGCTTGAGCGGTTACTGTACAACGTTGCTTGATTTTTAACATTTTTAATAAAAGTGATAATAGCCTAATAATTAGACTTCACTATAAGCTCCGGAATACAGCAGAGAATCATTGTAGGGTCAACCATCCACAAGATGACGGCCATGAAGGCGGCGGGAATTTATTGGCATGAAAGTCGAAGCTGTTTTGTTTGAGCAATGTGTACACACGAGAAGGTGAGAGAGATTAATTACAATTCACGCGGCTTTTACATGCTTCTTCTCTCCTCCGCTGACATCATAAGCCGTGACTCCCTCACTAATGTGTATCAGGACGTTAATTGAGTCTCCGTGATTCTGCCGATGCCACATTAGGCCATTCAGACTGTGGGCAGATGTTCTCAATCTTTGCTGCCCAGTGAATCCATTTTAACAGCCCAAAATTCTCATGACCTCTCGCTCACATCACCAGCACGCAAATAATTCCAATAGTGGCAAATTATAGCCCTTCTATCACTGTTTAGAAGCGCGCACAGCTGCAGATACGGTGTACTCGCGGCACCCTGCGACACACAAACCCATTTGGGAAAACAGCACCAACGGTTCAGGTTCACATTATTGTGAGTATTAAAAACGTACAGCTAGGAAGTTTGGGTTTTACACTACAAAGTATCGCATTCAAACTGTATTTTGTCATTTATACTGTACATCTGAGAAGTTCAAGCTTCAGAGCTTTTCTTTAGGAGTTAACAATGGGATCTGTGCTGGGATTTGAACTTACAACCTTTTGGCGAATAATTCAACATCTTAACCACTGAGCTACCAGTGCACGCCCAGTTTGATGGTGAGATTTACATAGCACTGGTGCGCTCTGGTGTAACATGGCTTTAAGATGACCTCTAAATTAAATATCATCTAACAATCTGATGGTTATATTATAAATAAAAATCTGTATAATAAAAATATCGTGCAACCCCTCTGAGAACCTGTGATCAATAGTCCTGATGGCACATAATGTAAGCTGGAGGCTCCAACATCTGTAATCAGCTACAGTGGTGGCTCTAGTCCAGGGGTGGCCTACCCTGTTCATGGAGAGCCTGCAAGTTTTTAATTAGACCTGGATGTGTTCAGGTGTGTTCAGACAATAAGTAGCTGGAAGATACCATCTTAGATGAGGGTTGAACGGGGAAGGCGAAGTGAATTGGGCTCCTCCAGCTTGATTGACTGAACACACCTTATCCTGGTAATCAGCAATGAGTAGTACAGGGATAATTGGAAATCACGCAGGTCTGTTTTGGCCACCGCTGTTCAAGCCCATTTTAACTTGGGGGTGGCATCGTCAGGAGGTTAGCTGTTCTCTAATCCATGCAGTATTTTAACTAAAGTAGTATACCAGGATAGGATAGCTTTGTTGCTTCTGCTGCTGTCTCGCTTGTGTCCTTCATTTTTATTTTTATTTTTTGTCTGTCCATGGCAATTCGGGCAACGATACATGCATGTCTTGAGATACATATATCTGTAATTTCTATGGGAGGTATTTAAGTTCAATGCCCTAATTGTCATTCAAACACACACTACAGGCAATCTGGGAACACCAATTAGCCTAACCTGCATGTTTTTGGACTGTGGACGGAAACCGGAGCACCTGGAGGAAACCCGTCAAGCAACGGAGAACAGAACATGCAAACTCCGTGCACACAGACCCCTAGGTGGGAATCGAACCCTTAACCCTGGAGGGGCGAGCCGAAAGTGCTAACCACTACACCATAATGCGTACATAGAAAGTGATTATATCAGAGTTGACTCAGACAACAGTTAGAGATGGAAAGGATTGTTGTCACATTTAATTATTTGTTTTTATTAGTAATACTACTCCTACTAGGGGCACTGGTGGCGTTCCCGTCTGCCATGCCCGGGTTCGATTCCCACCCAATGCAGCATAAAGTAGGAGGGTTGCGTCAGGTAGGACATCCGGTAGAAAAACCTGTTGTGCGACCCCACAACTAGCAACAACAACAACAACTCCTGCTCTCACGCCCTCTCCCCACCTTTCTCTCTGGCCCCTCCCTCTTCTTAATCAGAACCTGTCGGAATGTGGGAGGTTGTGACGTCACGCAACACGCCGAAGGGCGGCAGCACCAACTAATTAATTAGAAGCGATTAAAGAAACCCGCGCGCGAGCCGCGCCTTATATGGTGTCGTGACGTCATCGGGGGGGGGGGGTAAACATTTTTGGAACGCGAGTCGAGGTGAAAGTCATGCAAAATAATAATAATAAAAAAAACTAGCAAACAAACAGACAAACAACATCAAAGGATCAATGATGATGATGCATGAGAAGCATGAAAGGGTTAAACATCAAAGGAAATAAAAACGACAAGGTGATTAGAGGGGATGTGATGATTAGACGGGATGCGCGCTATAAATCAGATATGAATGAATAAATGAATGAACGATCAGATTAATGAAAGAGTGAGTACTCACACATCAGCCCGGGAGGAACGTGAACAGTGAGGTAGAAATCCAAGTTTTTTTTGGTTTCCCCCCCTCCCCTGCTGCTGTCACATCAGCTCTGTGTCCACGCCGATCTGACTCTCCTATCCTCCTCCTCCTCCTCCAGCATCTCTCTCTCTCTCTCTCTCTCTCGATAACAACAAAAAATAAAGCGAGTCGACACGGTGCGCGTGAGCGTCTCGCCAGGCGTCGCCCAATCAGAAGGCTGCGGTCTCCAGGGGGACGGCGGCGGCTCAGCCAATCACGGAGGCGCGTCTCAGGGTCTGCGCTTCAGTTTTATTGACACTCCGGCGCGACTGCGTGTTTTATTAAGGTGGCGCCACTGAGATTACCCCCCCCCCCCCCCACCACCACCACCACCACACACACACGCGCGCGCGCACACATCTCCCAGCTCAGATAACCCTCCTACCCCGACACACACTCTCTCTCACACACACACACACACACACACACACACGAAGAACTTGGACCCGCCCCTTCATCCTCCTCCTCCTCCTCCTCACTATCATCATCATCTTTTTCTCATTATCCTCTCTTTTAATTAACTCCTATGATGTGCTCTCATCAGTGATCCAGCTGTGGATCCAAAGGATTAAAAAAAAATTCAATAAACTACATTATTCAATAACTGCCAGCCGCTCCTGTGTTAATTAAAAGACCTGATTCTAGTCAGTAAGCAGCGATAATTCCATTTTTTCTTTAAAAGCGAATGATAATAAATAACCAAAAGGTTAGTAAATACCAGGAAGCAGAAAGTTTGCCATCTTTTTGGAGAAAAATTCATTTAGATAGGCGGCATGGTGGTGTAGTGGTTAGCACTGTCGCCTGGTACCTTCAGGGTGCTGTGTGCATGGAGTTGGCATGTTCTCCCCGTGCTTCATGGGTTTCCTCCAGGTACTCCAGTTTCCTTCCACAGTCCAAAGACATGCAGGTTAGACTAGTTGGCATTCCCAAATTGCCCGTTGTGTGTGTGTGTGTGTGTGTGTGTGTGTGTGTGTGTGTGTGTGTGTGTGTGTGTGTGTGCCCTGTGATGCATTGGCACCCTGTCCCCTCCTCATGCCCTAGGTCAGCACTATAAAGCTATAAGCACTATAGAAGATGCAGAAAATTTGTTTATCACAGACTTTTTTTTTTCCTCCCCAATCCAAAAACATGCAGATTAGGCTAAATGGCATCACCAAATTGCCCATAATGCGTGAATGCATGTGTGAATCATGACTGGAGATTCAACCACCGTAAAAGTGGGAATGAATACAATACAATGGTCACCACTGGCTTCTACGGTTCCTAGTTCCTTGATGCATGGACGGATGGATGGACGTTATTCAATAACTGGCAGCGACTCATTTGTTAATTAAAAGACTTGACTCTTCTCAGTGATCAGCGATAATTTACTTTCTTTTGAAAAAATAATAACCAAAGATGTTAAATAATTAAGTAAATACCAGTAGGTTGGGCTTGTTTTGGGAGAAAAAACAATATAACAGTGGTCCAAATTCTTTTGTTCTTTAACTAAAACAGCAAAGTCCCTGAACAATGTAAAAAACTGATAAGGAAACGCCACCTACGCATTGACTGGGTTCTGAGAGGAAAAGATCTAGCAGTGAGCCGTTTAGGACTGAGAGTGTCTTAGTGCTCTTTTGACTGATTCAATTTTAATGTTTTTAATTGGTGAGTATGAAACAGGCAAAATGTTTGATGTCAGTACAATTATTGTCATTGTAAAACATATAAATTACATTACTATGGACATTACCTGCTTACATTCCCATTTACAGAGTTAGCCAAAAAAAATGTATACACACTTCAGGAGAAGAAACATAGTATGATGTATATTATATAAATATAATATTCATAATGGTACCATATATATCAATATATAATGTATAGCAATATATTCCCTATTAAAATATTTAAGTTTTCCTTTTCCTGTAGCGTGTATAATTTTTTTCTTTGCCTGGCTCAGTAAATGCAGTAAGTGATATTATATAACATGGCTATGCAGTAACTATACAGTGGAAAAGGAGATATAAGCAGGTAATGTCCATAATAATGTCCATAAAATTGACCAAGATATACAGTGTTTGTGCAAATATATAAACATATATGGAGTGTGTGTGTGTGTGTGTGTGTGTGTGTGTGTGTGTGTGTGTGTGTGTGTGTGTGTGTGTGTGTGTGCTTATATTCCCTTTTCCATGAATATGCACTAACTCTACAATAGTTAATGCTATGAATTGGAAAAGGAGAAATAAACAAGTAATGTCCATAATATTGTCCATAAAATTGAGCAGGATAAAAATTATAGTGCTAAATTATTTTATTTGATGTACAATATATATCTACAAAATAGACAGACATATAGACAGACAGATAGATAGATAGATAGATAGATAGATAGATAGATAGATAGATAGATAGATAGATAGATGTGGATAATGGGGGGAAAGTACAGAGTAATTGTGAGATGTATTACAGGTAATGAGGTATAAGTGGTTTAAGTGGTTTAGCAGTGTAATGTAGTGTTTCGCTCTATACTACTGAAACTCTATATCTTATAATAATTTAGGAGGGAAAATGACTGAGAGACAAAAAGACAAAAAATATTATTTATAGTTGTATCCTGTCTACAAAAAACATTATGACATAGGACCACAGTGGGAAAATGGAAATGCATGACATTTCCCAGAGATGTGAGGAAGTGTGTGTGTATGTGTATTTTCCTTTTGTCCAATGGGTGTGAAAACTTTTGCGAAGCTGATCACAGCCTCAGTGCGCATTGTTTTTTCTGGGAGTGTTTTCTATAATGGCTGCACAGTGCATTATGGGTATTCTGTAACAGCGATGGCGTGCACTATTTAGACACCAACACTAATGCACACGGACATTCTGCCATATACTTCAAACCTGACCAGAATGAATAATCAAGTCCAAGACAGGATTCTGGACGTAATGTCACAGTGCTCCTTATCTGATGTACAATAAACACGTGTGCGTAACAAAAGGGTGGATGCATGGTTTGTTTTTCAGCCGTCTTCAATCTGTCATCGTCGGAATCACATTCAGGTCGAGCGCGGCATGAACTCCACCTTAATGACTTCCTTCTCTTGATCTTTAACCTGGTTTAGTACTCCACTCCTAACCTGCACTTTTTAATCCGAGCCTCGAGGTCAGCTACAGCCACTTTCCCGCCTCTCCAATTACAAAACATTCATTATTTACACAGAAGAAGCACATAGCTGACATTTCACTGCTGATTTAATTATACAGCAGTCAGACGTGGCTCAGATTCATTCCTTCACTCTGCACTTTCCCAGTTTTTGATGCTTTAAGCTTTAATTATTCACAGAACTCCTTTAGTTTGTGAAACGCGAGCAAGTCAGTTGAGCCAGGCTTGTGATTTTTTTTTTTTTTAGCTCTCAGGAGTATTGCACTTTCATTGCATTGCATTTATTTTAAATGTCCCCCCCCCCCCCCACCGTGTGCAAAATTCGTTGCATAATAATTTCATTATGATGTCTTTGGAAAATGTACAAAAACGTTTGAATAAAACATAAAGCAAGTTGCTGGAGCAATTGTCAAGATGAGAACTCAATTTCCAGATGATATTAAAGTGTAGCATCCTAAAAAAACAAATCCTAAACACTCTATTAAAAAAAATAGCACAGATGCTACAATCTATAAAAACCTGCATTTTTTTGGAGTCTATCTATCTCAGGAGACTTTGGGGACAAGGCAGGGTACACCGTGGACAGGGTGCCAATCCATTGCAGAGCGCGCGCGCACACACACACACACACACACACACACACACACACACACACACAGTGTGCACTTTGGGAATGCAAATTAGTCTTTGGGCTGTAGGAGGAAAACGGAGTACCTAGAGGAAACCCGCCAAGGATGGTGGGGACATGCGACCCTCGATGCTTTAAGTGTGTAGTGATAAATTGTTATATTAAATCGTTTAATGCTTTGTAAAGACCATCTCTACACCATTAGTAAGATCTTTAACCATGACACCACCTTGCAGAGCAGCTTGTCAATGTCACATGTTAATAAACACAGGACTTGTAATTTAATTTGTCATATTTTTTCAGTGATTTATTTAACAGATGCCAAACCTCAAAATGTACATCAACAAACAAACAAACAAACAAACAAAAACAAACAAACAAAAAAACATCCTTCAGAGAGAATCTTTCATTCACCAAGAGGGTCAGTAGATCCAAAGGTGTTGATTAACTTCATAAATCAAAATCAGCTCTGCACCTCACAGGTTTACATTAACATGCTCATTCTAACTCATTACCATTTCTATGGTAACCGACTATATGGAATCGCCACAGCACAAAATACCAGGAATAAAAAACAAAAAAACAAAAACAAATATGTCCTATACCAAGCATCCTGTGAGGAGATGTTCATTGTACAATGAACTTAAAGAAGGAGTTTCCAATGTCTGTGCTTTACAGATCGGGCGGAGGTTTACTGACAGCTGCATGCCGTCTTCGGGAGGGAGCGCTGCGTCACGTGAAACCGCGAGCTTTGTTTTTAGGGCTTGTTAACGTGACCTAAGGGGAACTCAAAAGAGGCTGCT